>CM064572.1:50113423-50128423 GCA_032716605.1 Paralithodes platypus
TGGAAGGAGAGAGACTGTTTAGTGCACTACACTCTTTACAGAGTGTGCAAAATACTATTACTCTCTTCTTGAACTGCTCTACTGAAGAACTATTTACAACTTCGGAGGGAAGTTTGTTCCAGGTAGAACAGATCTTATATGTAAAAAAGTTTCCACAAATACTAGTCCTGAATTTCTAATTTCCAGCCATGGCTGCGTGTTGTATTCATATTGAGGCTAAACATTTTGCTATAATCCACATTGTCAAACCCATTAAGTATTTTAAATACTTCAATGAGCTGACCTCGTAGTCTGAGTGTCTCCAACGGAAAGAGATCAAGAGCTCTCAACCGGTCCTCGTAGCTCATTCTTCTAAGCGATGGAATAAGCTTTGTAGCTCTAGCTTGTACTCTTTCTAGTCGCTCTATATCTTTCCTGAGTGCTGGAGACCACAATTGAACAGCATACTCCAGGAGAGGCCTTATCAGAATGTTGTAAAGTGTGAGGACTATTTCCTTATTTCTATACTTAAATTGCCTCTTAATATAGCCCAATAAATTATTGACATATATGATAAACAGAAGTGGGCCAAGGACAGATCCCTGTAGAACTCCAGAAGTGACTGCAGTCCACTCAGAAGAAACACCATTGATTACCCCTCATTGTTGTCTACCTGTTAGCCAACTTTCTATCCAATTTGTGACCTCTGTATTGATACCTAGCGCACTCACTTTTGACATTAGCCTGCAATGAGGCACTTTGTCAAAAGATTTTTTTAAATCTAATGAATGTCAATGGCTGTACTTTCGTCATACTCACTCAGCATTTCATGGAAAAATTCCATCAAATTGGTAAGACATTATCGGTGTCGCCTGAATTCATGTTGGGAATCTGTAATTAAATTGTGGATTTCTTGGTAGTCATCTATCTTGTCTACTAGTATCCCTTCTAAGAAATTTACTATGATAGGAGTCAAGCTAATTGGCCGATAATTTTTTGGACACTCGTGATCCCCTTTCTAAAAGATTGGGGTCACATTGGCCAGTTTCCAGTCTTCAGGGACCTCTCCAATTTCTAGTGATTTATTGAAAATGCAAGAAAGGTGCAATTTCATCTCGCACTTCTCGTGCAACTCGGGAAAGTAAGCTATCTGGGCCGCATGACTTGAACCTATTTAACTTATCTATTCTTTTTGCTACCTCCTCTGGGGTATATCTAATTCTGTTAAGAACTTCACCCTCATGCACTAGTCCTGGACTTGGCATGTCACTGGTATTTTCCCTTGTAAATACTGAGGCAAAATAGTTGTTTAGGGATTTAGCTATATCAGTGTCAGAAGTTTGAAGTTGGCCTGTTGGATCCTTTAGAGGTTCAATGCTACTTTTGAATGGCTTCCTGCTGTTCACATAGCTGAAGAACTCTTTAGGACTCTCTTTGCAGAGGGCTGCAACCCTTAGTTCTTCATTCTGCTTTGCTTCCTTTATAAGATATTTCACTCTTCTACACGTATTATTGAAGGAATTTAAATATCTTTGGTCTTGACTTCTTGTGGCCTTTCTGTATGCAACCTTTCTCTTTCAAATTGTTGAAGCTATGTCACCTGTGAACCATTTTGGTTGGGTTGAGACTGATTTGGTAAGCTTAGTAGGAACGAATGCAGCTTGTCGATCCATAAACTGCTGTTTGAATGAGCACCAAATTGCATTAACATTCTCACCCTCAAGTCTGATCTGGGATAAGCTTCCCCGAAGGCCTTCAAAATGTGCACAACGGAAATCTAGTTTTGCACTCTGAGGACTGGTGGGTCTGCTGCTAAAGGTGCAAAGAGAGAACCTAACTAGATTGTGGTCACTACCTCCAAGTGATTCCCCAACTGATAAGCTGCTCACACTTTCATCATCAGTGGATACACAAGATCTAGTATATTGTTCCCTCTAATTGGCTCGTTCACCCACTGGATCAAAAACAAGATGCCTACCTTCAGCATCGGCAGTTCTTGCTTCCCATTTTACTAGGTAATTGAAGTCACCTAAGATCACACTGGTTTTACCCTCGATAAAAGCACTTAGTCTTGTGTACAGAAGTTCATCCTTTTCAACATTTTGATGTGGAGGCCTGTACACCAGAACAATCCTATACATAGAGTTACCTAGATTGAGGTCTACTCCAAGCAGTTCATGTTCTGACCTGATCTTGCAGTCAATTGGGTTTAGAAAATCTCTGATGTACAAAAGAATTCCGCCCCCTTTCTGCATGGTTCGGTCTTTGTGGAACATTCTATATCCAGGTAAGAGAGAGAGAGAGTACAAAGGAAATCAAGCAACAACAAGTCTAGTGACCCCTCTAGGCTGCTTGTCCTCCAAAACACTGAGGATCAAGTGTCCAAACATTGGTTTAGAGTGGGTATGGGAAAATTGAAAAGGGAACTACTGCCCTGGAACTAATGTCTGTGGTGGGATTAGGAAGTTAGTAGGGGACAGATGGGTTAGTAACATAACACAGTTATAAGTGATCTTTCGTGTATCTGGGAAAAAGAGAGTCACGTCTTAGTAATATATATACGCAATAATCCTTGATGAATCTGAGGGGGGATAAAATAAAGTTAGTAATTTACAAACGCAGTCAGTCGCGGGTTTGATGCAAGATATTTGCCTAGGCGAAGTTTAAAAGAATCAACAGTGCTGCAGTCAATAACATCTCGGGGAAGCCCATTCCACAAGTTGGCAACTCGATTGAAGAAGAAATTCTTAGATTCGTGCGAGTTAAAAGATTTACCAATAATTTTGAAACCGTTTCCCCGCATGTAATTAGATTGGTCGATAGTGAAATATTTACTACAGTTCATATTGTTAATGCCTTTGATGATTTTGAACACTTGAATTAAGTTGCCTCTTAATCTGCGCTGGGTTAAAGGAAATAGATTTAATTCTCTAAGATGCTCCTCGTATGGTTTGTTCTTTAGGCTAGGTATCATTTTGGTAACTCTACGTTGAACTCGTTGTAGCTTGTCTATATCTTTTTGGTAATAAGGGCACCAGGATTGAACGCAGTATTCCAGGAGAGGGCGGACTAAGGAACTGTAAAGAGTTAGGATAACTTCTTTGGATTTATGCTCAAATGACCTGCCTATAAAGCCAATTATTTTGTTTGCCTTCTTAACAACTTCTGAACATTGTTGACTCGGTTTTAGGTTACTAGATATTGTTACTCCCAGATCAGTTTCTCTATCTACAGTCTTAAGCTGAGTGCCATTCATCGAATAGTTTGCTTTCTCATTTCGGTATCCAATATGTAGTACCGGTAGTTTACATTTATCCGCATTGAAACTCATTTCCCAAATTTGGGCCCAACATGACAACTTATCTAGATTGTGTTGCATATCGTCAACTTGTTCTTTTGAGAGTACGCTATTTGCAGTTTTTGTATCGTCAGCAAACTTGAGATTGTACAGGTGAGACCCTCATCAATGTCGTTGATGTAAATTAGAAAGAGAATTGGTCCTAGTACCGACCCCTGGGGTACCCCGCTACCTACAATTGGTCCATTTAGATGCCTTACCGTTTAAGACTACTCTTTGCTTTCTGTCGCGGAGCCAATTTTCTATCCATTTCAACACACCGTCTTGTATTCCATACGCTTTTAGTTTTAGCAGTAAACGTTTGTGAGGAACTTTGTCAAAGGCCTTTTGAAAATCAAGGTATATAATATCTACAGCTTTACTCTCATCGTAGAGGTTGAGGATATCGTGGAAGAAGTCTAAGAGGTTTGTTAAGCAGAAACGTTTGTTGCGAAAGGAAAGCCGTGTGGAGTATCTTTAAGTATGTTATTTTCCTCTAAGTGATTTACGAGTCTGTCTCTTATGAGAGTTTCTAGCATTTTACATACAACTGAGGTTAATCTAATTGGACGATAGTTACTGGGTAGGGATTTGCTGCCTTTTTTAAATATCGGTGTTACGTTGGCTAGCTTCCACTGATCAGGCATAGTTCCAGACTGCAAGGATTTATTGAATAGCAATGTCAGTGGTTTGGAGAGCTCATCCTTAGCTTCCTTTAGAACTCTAGGTGAGATTGTATCAGGTCCAGGCGATTTATTTACCTTGAGTTTATCTAAACATTTCAATACTTCTCTCTCTGTAATGGTGATATTTTTTAGAACATCAGAATTATCAATCTGAATCGGCGATGGTGTAGGGATATCACTGAGGTCTTCTGTGGTAAAAACTGATACAAAGAAGGTATTGAGGGCATTACTCATTTGTACTTCGTCTTTGGTGTATTCTCCATTTTCATCGAGACTTACATAGACTTACATAGATACACTGGCCACACATATCTTACGATCCTTGCGAGGTGACCAGGACTTAATCTTAATAGAGATAGCAACCCTAAGAGAAAGTGGAAGGAAAGGATAGCAAAGATGAAGGCTCTCTCCCCACCCTCCGCTCCCTCCGGCAATGTGCCGTACATGAAAATAGTTAGAAGTGAATAACCTTGCAGGGCTTGGAAATCGCCTGAAGGAATTTATAGTATAGTTAGAATGGAAAGGAAAAGGCATGCACACCTTCACCTTTTTTTTTTGGGTTATATACATACTGTATATACATATACACATATACCCATATATACACACATACAGTATACACACACACATACATACATATTTTTTATTTCTCCTGCTCTCTTCAACTGAAAACGTTTTCATTTCCGCCAGGTTCTCTTGTCAGTGATCAGCTTCTACTGCAGACCAACTTTTCTGCGATATGTGTCTAACCTTTTTTTAAATGTGTATATCGAGTCACTGTCAATAACTTCATTAGGGAGCTTATTCCACTCATTAATAATACTGTGGGTGAAGAAATGTTTAGTTCTGTCTAGGTTCGCTTTCCTGCCTGTTAGTTTTAATTTGTTTCCTCTTGTGGAACCTTCTTTGGCTATCTTAAATAGATTATTAGAATTTACGTTACTAAAGCCTTTTAGTATCTTAAAACACTCTATCAGCTGTCCCCTTATTCTCCGTTTCTTAAGCGAAAACAGGTCGAGTTCTCTTAATCTCTCATTGTATGGTTTATTTCTAAGGGAAGGGATTAACTTTGTTGCTCTACGCTGAACGGATTCTAGTTTCTCTGTCTTTTATTAAGGAGAGAGAGAGAGAGAGAGAGAGAGAGAGAGAGAGAGAGAGAGAGAGAGAGAGAGAGAGAGAGGAGAAGAGAAGAGAGAGAGAGAGAGAGAAGGGAGAGAGAGATAGAGAGAGAGAGAGAGAGAGAGAGAGAGAGAGAGAGAGAGAGAGAGAGAGAGAGAGAGAGAGAACATTCCAGCAGTAAGAATGTTCATATCTCTTGTTTTGACCACCCCTACACGGTCACAAATGGTGTTAAGGGAAGTTCCACAGAGCTACACAGATACTCAGACCACACAGACTTTGCGGTCCCTACTAGGTGGTCCGGCCTTAATACTACTAGACAGGGACAATTTATAGTAGAAGAATAGGACAGCAAAGTAGACGGACAATAGGATGAAATGTAACCTTATGGGTCAGGAAATTACTCTCTCTCTCTCTCTCTCTCTCTCTCTCTCTCTCTCTCTCTCTCTCTCTCTCTCTCTCTCTCTCTCTCTCTCTCTCTCTCTCTCTCATTAAGCCCCATCTACTCCCGTTTTTCCCCAACTTGTGTGAAAAAGAAAACGACGATTTACTGAATTTTGAAGAAACTTAAAAATCTTTCTCGGTCGAAGGAGAGAGAGAGAGAGAGTGTGTGAGGGTTAGATAGATAGATAAGAGAGAGAGAGAGAGAGAGAGAGAGCTATAAATGGAAATATGAGATGTTAATGAATAGATATGAACTGTTTGTGAGAGGGGGAGATGAGAGAGGAGGAGGGAGGGAGGGAGGAGGTTGAGATGGAGAGAGGAGGGGGAGGGAGGGAGGGAATATGGAGGGAGGAAGGGGAGAAGAGGGAGGGGAAGGGAGGAGGTAGGAAGGGGAGAAGGAGTGGGAGGGAAGGGTGAGAGGTAGGAGGGGGGAGAGGGAGGGAGGAAGAGAAGGGAGAGAAACACTTTAGGGAGGGAGGGAGGTGGTAGAGATGGAGAGAGGAGGGGGAGGGAGGGGAGAGAAACACTTTAGGGAGGAAGGGGGTTGAGATGGAGGGAGGGAGGGGAGAGAAACACTTTAGGGAGGGATGGAGGGGAGAGAAACACTTTAGGGAGGGAGGGAGGGGGTTGAGATGGAGGGAGAAAGGGTGAGAAGGGAGGAAGGGAGGAGAGATAAACACTTTTGAGAGGGACGGAGCGGGAGGGAGGTAGGAAGGGAGGGGAGAGCTTTAGGGAGGGGGGTGAGAGGGAGGGAGGGAGCGAGAGGGAGGTAGGAAGGGAGGGGAGAGAAACACTTTAGGGAGGGAGGGAGGGAGCGAGAGGGAGGTAGGGAGGGAGGGGAGAGAAACACTTTAGGGAGGGAGGGAGGGAGGGAGGGGGTTGAGAGGGAGGTAGGAAGGGAGGGGAGAGAAACACTTTAGGGAGGAAGGGAGGGGGTTGTGGAAAGCAGTCTGGGTACTATAATCAATTTATTGTGGCCATCCATATTTAGCATACTTATCAGCTAAAATACAGTCATAATACATTTATAAATACAGTCATAATAAATTTATAAATACAGTCATAATACATTTATAAATACATAAACCAACTTGAATATACTTTTTATCCATAAAAACCCACATTATTTTTGCTTTTCTCTTTAAGGAGGGTGACCTGTTTTTGTCTGTCCTTTTCTATCTTTCTCTGGCTTGTATCCATTTGGCCCCATTCAGCCTACTGTTTTAAGACGTTTACCCCCATCCAGGTGTCAATATTTTCCTGGCAAGCGGTAGCGAGCCAGCATATATATATTTTTGTTTTGACAGCAAGCTAAAAGTGTACATTTTTCTCCATACAATGCTGGCTCGCTATCGCTCGCCAGGAAGAAATCGACACCTGGATGGGGATAAACGTCTTAAAACAGTTGGCTGAATGGGGGCCGAATGGATACAAACCAAAGAAAGAGAGAAAGGGAGAGAAAGATACCAAAAAGCAGGTGACCCTCTTAACTGAGCTACAATGCAATGGTACCTTACGGGGGTCACCTGTTTTTTTACTTTCTTGGTTGTATCCATTCGGCCCCGTTCAGCTTACTGTTTTAAGACATTTATCCCAATCAAGGTGCTGATTTTTTCCAGGCCAGCGATGGCGAGCCAGCATTTTATGGAGAAATCTGGCTTCGCCGGAGAAATTTTTCTATCAAAAAATGTAAAAAATATAGCCGGCTGTCTAACTCATTTTCCAAAATATGGTAGCTCGCTATCGCTCGCCAGGTATAAACGACTCCTGGATGGGGATAAACGTCTTAAAACATTAGGCTGAATGGGGCCGAATGAATACAACACGAGAGAGAGAAGAATGCAGGTGACACCCCCCCTTAACCATGCGTCCTTTGTGCCGGATCCCCACCATTGTACACTCGGTCCAAGAAGTATCTGCACCCCTACGCTGATCATCTGTTGTGTACAGCTTGATAAGCTTGGCACCTCTGCCTGCAACTATATCCATGTGTCAGACACGATCGTCTCTGACACATAGATATAGTTGCAGGCAGAGGTGCCAACCCTACCGAGCTGTACACACCAGATGATCAGCATAGGGGTGCAGATACTTCTTGGAGCGAGTGTACATACGCAGATGCACTGATGTAACAACGTGTAGGCTAACACAGGGTGATAGTTAAGCAGCTTGGCTAGGGAGGGACCACGTTACAATTTTCTCTATCAGGATTGCCGATTTTTTGTTTTAGGATTATGGTGGACTCGAACCCTGATGTGTGTGTGTGTGTGTGTGTGTGTATGTATATTATGTATGTATGTGTGTAGTGGTGTTTTTTTGTGTGTGTACGTGTATGTATGTATGTGTGTGTACATGTATGTATGTACGTATGTATGTACGTGTGTGTGATACATGCCCCTGTTAGGCTATCTGACCATTCCGATACATTAACTTACCACACTTAGGGAGAGAGAGAGAGTGAGAGTGAGAGTGAGAGAGAGACAGACAGATAGAGAGAGGGAGGGGGGGGGGCTACTAAGTGATTCATTGTACATTGACAGAGGCTGAAGGGGGGGTGGTGGGGGTCAAGATATCTATAGTGCATTAGAGAGAGAGAGAGAGAGAGAGAGAGAGAGAGAGAGAGAGAGAGAGAGTACATGAGTGAGATTGAGAATTATTGAGTTATGTAGTTAAAGAGAGAGAGAGCACATGAGTGAGATTAAGAATTATTGAGTTAGTGATTGAGAGAGAGAGAGAGTGAGAGTGAGATTGAGAATTATTGAGTTATGTAGTTAAAGAGAGAGAGAGAGAGAGAGAGAGAGTGAGATTGAGAATTATTGAGTTATGTAGTTAAAGAGAGAGAGAGAGAGAGAATTAGAGTAGTTAAAGAGAGAGAGAGAGAAAGAGAGAGAGAGAGAGAGTGAGATTGAGAATTATTGAGTTATGTAGTTAAAGAGAGAGAGAGAGAGAGAGAGAGAGAGAGTGAGATTGAGAATTATTGAGTTAGTTATGTAGTTAAAGAGAGAGAGAGAGAGAGTGAGATTGAGAATTATTGAGTTATGTCGTATATGAGAGTGAGAGTGAGATTGAGAATATGGAGTTAAAGAGAAGAGAGAGAGAAGAGTTGAGTTATGTAGTTAAAGAGAGAGAGAGAGAGAGAGTGAGATTGAGAATTATTGAGTTATGTAGTTAAAGAGAGAGAGAGAGAGAGAGAGAGAGTGAGATTGAGAATTATTGAGTTATGTAGTTAATGAGAGAGAGTGAGAGTGAGATTGAGAATTATTGAGTTATGTAGTTAAAGAGAGAGAGAGAGAGAGAGAGAGAGAGAGAGAGCGCGCGAACACGCACTATATTGGAAAGAATAGGAGCACTTGACATTGTCCAGCATGCAAATGGGAATATATGGGAGCAAAGTCTGAAATATGGCGGGAAAATATATGGGAGCAAAGTCTGAAATATGGCGGGAAAATATATGGGAGCAAAGTCTGAAATATGGCGGGAAAATGGAAAGTAGGATTTTTTTTTTTTTTTTTTTTTTTAATCCTCTTAAGGGAGCCCACCTCGCTTTTTTCTCTTTCTCTCCCTCTCTCTTTGGCTTGTATCCATTTGGCCCCATTCAGCCTACTGTTTTAAGACGTTTACCCCCATCCAGGTGTCAATATTTTGCTGGTGAGCGGAAGCGAGCCAGCATATATATATTTTTGTTTTACAGCAAGCTAAATTTGTACATTTTTCGATAGAAAAATTTCTCCGGCAAAGCCGGATTTCTCCATACAATGCTGGCTCGACTAACGCTCGCCAGGAAAACATTGAGACCTGGATGGGGATAAACGTCTTAAAACAGTTGGCTGAATGGGGCCAAATGGATACAAGTCAGAGAAGAGGAGAGAAAGATAAACAAAAAAAAAGCCGGTGACCCCCCCCCCCCCCCTTCAGCCCGATGAGACCTTTAGCCCCAATGCTCGGGCTAAAGGTAGACGATTTTATGCAGTTTAACGGGGAAATATACTGTCTTTTTCTGGACCCCCTTCTCCCTCATGTTTAGCATATTCGTGTTGAGATATTAAGACGTTCGTTCCGTTAATAATGCGATTGAGACTTATCGCCCCATTTCTTGTCAATATTAAGCCCTTTCATGCCGTTTAGGTGTCAATTTGTTCCTGGCGAGCGATAGCGAGCCTGTAATGTTAGAAGGAACCGGCCTTCGGGCGGCACATTTTTCTATCATAAAATGTGCAAATATATATCTTGAAAGGTGTTTTTTGTTTAACCCTCTCACATCCGGACGCGATTTTTGAGCCTATTAGGGATACTTTAAAGCCTTTGTTACCATCAGGGGTATCTATAAACCTTTAGTTTAGTTACTTCAACCTCTGCAGTTGTCTTTGAGTTAGCTGTGTTGAGCCTATTGGGGATACTTTAAAGCCTTTGTTACCATCAGGGGTATCTATAAACCTTTAGTTTAGTTACTTCAACCTCTGCAGTTGTCTTTGAGTTAGCTGTGTTGAGCCTATTGGGGATACTTTAAAGCCTTTGTTACCATCAGGGGTATTTATAAACCTTAGTTTAGTTACTTCAACCTCTGCAGTTGTCTTTGAGTTAGCTGTGTTGAGCCTATTGGGGATACTTTAAAGCCTTTGTTACCATCAGGGGTATTTAGAAACCTTTAGTTTAGTCACTTCAACCTCTGCAGTTGTCTTTGAGTTAGCTGTGTTGAGCCTATTGGGGATACTTTAAAGCCTTTGTTACCATCAGGGGTATTTATAAACCTTTAGTTTAGTTACTTCAACCTCTGCAGTTGTCTTTGACTTAGCTGTGTTGAGCCTATTGGGGATACTTTAAAGCCTTTGTTACCATCAGGGGTATTTATAAACCTTTAGTTTAGTTACATCAACCTCTGCAGTTGTCTTTGAGTTAGCTGTGTTGAGCCTATTGGGGATACTTTAAAGCCTTTGTTACCATCAGGGGTATTTATAAACCTTTAGTTTAGTTACTTCAACCTCTGCAGTTGTCTTTGAGTTAGCTGTGTTGAGCCTATTGGGGATACTTTAAAGCCTTTGTTACCATCAGGGGTATTTATAAACCTTTAGTTTAGTTACTTCAACCTCTGCAGTTGTCTTTGAGTTAGCTGTGTTGAGCCTATTGGGGATACTTTAAAGCCTTTGTTACCATCAGGGGTATTTATAAACCTTTAGTTTAGTTACTTCAACCTCTGCAGTTGTCTTTGAGTTAGCTGTGTTGAGCCTATTGGGGATACTTTAAAGCCTTTGTTACCATCAGGGGTATTTAGAAACCTTTAGTTTAGTTACTTCAACCTCTGCAGTTGTCTTTGAGTTAGCTGTGTTGAGCCTATTGGGGATACTTTAAAGCCTTTGCTACCGTCAGGGGTATCTATAAACCTTTAGTTTGTTACTTCAACCTCTGCAGTTGTCTTTGAGTTAGCTGTGTTGAGCCTATTGGGGATACTTTAAAGCCTTTGTTACCATCAGCGGTATCTATAAACCTTTAGTTTAGTTACTTCAACCTCTGCAGTTGTCTTTGAGTTAGCTGTGTTGAGCCTATTGGGGATACTTTAAAGCCTTTGTTACCATCAGGGGTATTTAGAAACCTTTAGTTTAGTTACTTCAACCTCTGCAGTTGTCTTTGAGTTAGCTGTGTTGAGCCTATTGGGGATACTTTAAAGCCTTTGTTACCGTCAGGGGTATCTATAAACCTTTAGTTTGTTTACTTCAACCTCTGCAGTTGTCTTTGAGTTAGCTGTGTTGAGCCTATTGGGGATACTTTAAAGCCTTTGTTACCATCAGGGGTATTTAGAAACCTTTAGTTTAGTCACTTCAACCTCTGCAGTTGTCTTTGAGTTAGCTGTGTTGAGCCTATTGGGGATACTTTAAAGCCTTTGTTACCATCAGGGGTATTTATAAACCTTTAGTTTAGTTACTTCAACCTCTGCAGTTGTCTTTGACTTAGCTGTGTTGAGCCTATTGGGGATACTTTAAAGCCTTTGTTACCATCAGGGGTATTTATAAACCTTTAGTTTAGTTACATCAACCTCTGCAGTTGTCTTTGAGTTAGCTGTGTTGAGCCTATTGGGTGATACTTTAAAGCCTTTGTTACCATCAGGGGTATTTATAAACCTTTAGTTTAGTTACTTCAACCTCTGCAGTTGTCTTTGAGTTAGCTGTGTTGAGCCTATTGGGGATACTTTAAAGCCTTTGTTACCATCAGGGGTATTTATAAACCTTTAGTTTAGTTACTTCAACCTCTGCAGTTGTCTTTGAGTTAGCTGTGTTGAGCCTATTGGGGATACTTTAAAGCCTTTGTTACCATCAGGGGTATTTATAAACCTTTAGTTTAGTTACTTCAACCTCTGCAGTTGTCTTTGAGTTAGCTGTGTTGAGCCTATTGGGGATACTTTAAAGCCTTTGTTACCATCAGGGGTATTTATAAACCTTTAGTTTAGTTACTTCAACCTCTGCAGTTGTCTTTGAGTTAGCTGTGTTGAGCCTATTGGGGATACTTTAAAGCCTTTGTTACCATCAGGGGTATTTAGAAACCTTTAGTTTAGTTACTTCAACCTCTGCAGTTGTCTTTGAGTTAGCTGTGTTGAGCCTATTGGGGATACTTTAAAGCCTTTGCTACCGTCAGGGGTATCTATAAACCTTTAGTTTGTTTACTTCAACCTCTGCAGTTGTCTTTGAGTTAGCTGTGTTGAGCCTATTGGGGATACTTTAAAGCCTTTGTTACCATCAGCGGTATCTATAAACCTTTAGTTTAGTTACTTCAACCTCTGCAGTTGTCTTTGAGTTAGCTGTGTTGAGCCTATTGGGGATACTTTAAAGCCTTTGTTACCATCAGGGGTATTTATAAACCTTTAGTTTAGTTACTTCAACCTCTGCAGTTGTCTTTGAGTTAGCTGTGTTGAGCCTATTGGGGATACTTTAAAGCCTTTGTTACCGTCAGGGGTATCTATAAACCTTTAGTTTGTTTACTTCAACCTCTGCAGTTGTCTTTGAGTTAGCTGTGTTGAGCCTATTGGGGATACTTTAAAGCCTTTGTTACCGTCAGGGGTATCTATAAACCTTTAGTTTGTTTACTTCAACCTCTGCAGTTGTCTTTGAGTTAGCTGTGTTGAGCCTATTAGGGATACTTTAAAGCCTTTGTTACCATCAGGGGTATCTATAAACCTTTAGTTTGTTTACTTCAACCTCTGCAGTTGTCTTTGAGTTAGCTGTGTTGAGCCTATTGGGGATACTTTAAAGCCTTTGTTACCATCAGGGGTATCTATAAACCTTTAGTTTAGTTACTTCAACCTCTGCAGTTGTCTTTGAGTTAGCTGTGTTGAGCCTATTGGGGATACTTTAAAGCCTTTGTTACCATCAGCGGTATCTATAAACCTTTAGTTTAGTTACTTCAACCTCTGCAGTTGTCTTTGAGTTAGCTGTGTTGAGCCTATTGGGGATACTTTAAAGCCTTTGTTACCATCAGGGGTATTTATAAACCTTTAGTTTAGTTACTTCAACCTCTGCAGTTGTCTTTGAGTTAGCTGTGTTGAGCCTATTGGGGATACTTTAAAGCCTTTGTTACCATCAGGGGTATTTAAACCTTTAGTTTAGTTACTTCAACCTCTGCAGTTGTCTTTGAGTTAGCTGTGTTGAGCCTATTGGGGATACTTTAAAGCCTTTGTTACCATCAGGGGTATTTATAAACCTTTAGTTTAGTTACTTCAACCTCTGCAGTTGTCTTTGAGTTAGCTGTGGGCAGAAAACTAATTTTGGAGAGGTAATTATAACAGTGAGAGTAATCTATTTCTTATTGCTAATCTGGCAACCTCTGCGTCCTATGGTCGTGAGAGGGTTAAGCTTGATGGAGGTCTAGCGAGGAAACTCAAAAATAAACCAAGCACTACCCCCTTAACCCCTTCTGTACCAGTGACGTATTTTGTATATTGTTTCAGGTATATTTAGCTTAGGAAGGATATAATTATGGTAGGACTATGTAGACTTTGTATTGATAGACGTCCCTGGTACTGAATGGGGTTAAGGGGAGGTTTTTAGTGTGTTTCCTAGACTTCCATCAAGCTTGAAATTACACTCCCTTGACCCCCTTTCAAGATAAATTTGTACATTTTTCGATAGAAAAATGTCCCGGCCGAAGGCCGATTCCTCTTAAATTACAGGCTCGCTATCGCTCGCCAGGAAAAAAATCGACACCTAAATGGCACTAAAGGTCTTAAAAGTGACATAAATGGGGTGAAAGTTCTTATTTTCGCCAAACTAATGGGGCGAACGTCTTAAAATCTCAAAAGCAACGGGGCTAAACATGAGGGAGAAAGGGGTAAAGAAAAAAATCCCTCAAGTGGAAATCTCCCCTTAAGTACCACAGATCCTTCCTAAAAGCTGCATCAACTAGCATAAAATCTAACACACGTCGCTGGTGCTCAAAGGGTTAAGAAGGACCTATGTGTCATCCAGAGGGTTTATTGAGGTCGTCTCTACCCCTAGGTATCACACGAGAGCTTTTTCAGTCAACATTTATCCTCAACACTGGTCTGGCAGCTTACGAGGTCATGATTTAATCTAGTTCGGTGACCTAAATTCGTCTATCACCAGTCTAGTTTCCGATACCAGTGCAAAATTTTCTTGAAATGTTGCCCGGAAAATGTTGATCATCGAATGTTGACTATAAAAGCTCTCGTGTGATACCGGCCGTAGATTGTATGCTGAAGAAAATCGTCTAATGGTAACCGGAATATGATGAAAAGTAAGTCATGGCTTTGAAGGGGTTAAAAGTGGTTGTGGGGGTGGGGTGGGGGGGGGGGGGGGGGTTCTGGGCCCCCCTCTCCCTCAATTTTAGCCCCCATTAGTCATATTGAGATTTTAAGATGTTCGCTCAGTTAGTCTTGCGATTGTCAGCCTTGTCGTGCCAATTAGGACTTTAAATGTCGATTTATTCCTGGCGAGCGATAGCAAGCCTTCACTTTTTCCACCGAAAAATGCACCAATTTATCTGGAAGGGCAGTCTTAGGTGTGTTATTTTTTAAGTGAAGTATGAAATATGTCTTAGGTATTTATTTGTTTCTCTCATTTGCTGTCCTTTTCTACCACTTTTAAATTATTTGGGGAATGATGAACCCTTTTACTTTTTTTTTTAGACTGGATTGCCTAGATTGGGCCGAGTGGTTTGTGTCGTCTGTATATCTATGTAAATCTCTCTCTCTCTCTCACACACACTTTCTCACTCACACTCTCCCTCTCTCTCCCCTTCTCATAGTATTAACCAAGTCTTTTGATCTTACGTACCCATCTTACCGTTGCTTCTAAACAAAACAAATAATAACACACACACACACACACACACAGACACACACACACACACATACACACACACACACACACAGGCACGCACACACACACACCCAGACACACAGCCCGTAGCCTAGTAGGTAGAGCTCTCGTC
>CM064572.1:50130923-50161733 GCA_032716605.1 Paralithodes platypus
AATGTCCCGAAATATTGCGAGAAAGAACTTGCTCATTGGAAATTGACGGAAAAATCGCTCGTGTGACAGCGGCTTAACAACACTGATACATCATTTAGGCATCTTAACCCCTTGAAGCTCTGACGCGTTTTAACAGTTGCCTTTAGCTAGGATTAGACGATTGTATGCTGCTTAAGGGAAGATTAAATTTTCCACTTGAGGGAATATTTGTTTGACCCCTTTCTCCCTCATGTTTAGCCCGATTGCTTATGAGATTTTAAGACGTTCGCCCCATTAGTTTGGCGATTTTAAGAAGATTCGCCCCATTTATGTCAATTTTAAGACTTTCGTGCCATATAGGTGTCGATTTTTTCCTGGCGAGCGATAGCGAGCCTGTAATTTAAGAGGGACCGGCCCTCGGCCGGGAAATTTTTCTACCGAAAAATGTACAAATTTATCCTGAAAGGGGGTCAAGGGGATGTACTTTTAAGCTTGATAGATATCTAGGTAACACACTAAAAACCTCCCCTTAAGAAGGATCTGTGGGTATTAAAAGGGTAAATACTATCTCAACCAACCCTCTGACTTCCGTATACCGTTACTAATCTGAATAAAATCGTCTAATAGTAGCCAGAAAACAGAACAGAAACGCGTATTGGAGCTTGAAAGTACAAAGGAGTACAAAGGAAATCAAGCAACAACAGGTCTAGTGACCCTTCTAGGCTGCTTGTCCTCCAAAACACTGAGGATCAAGTGTCCAAACAGTGGTTTAGAGTGGGTAAGGGAACATTGGAAAGGGAACTACTGCCCTGCCACTAACGTGGCAGGACTAGGAAGTTAATATAATCGTCTAATAGTAGCCACAAAACAGAACAGAAACGCGTATTGGAGCTTGAAAGGGTTAATGGGGTAGTGACAGTTTTTTTGGTCTATTAATTTATATATATATATATTTTTTGTTTCTTCGCTAGACCTCCATCAAGCTTAAAAATACACCCCCTAGACCCACCTTTAAGGGGAGGTTTTTAGTTTGGTCCCTAGATATCCTTCAAGCACCCCCTTGAGCCCCTTTTAAGATAAATTTGTACATTTTTCGGTAGAAAATGTCCCGGTTGAAAGCCGGTTTCTCTTAAATTACAGGCTCGCTATCGCTCGCCAGGATAAAATCGACACCTAAATGGCACGAAAGGTCTTAAAATTGACAGAAATGGGTTGAAAGTTCTTAAAATCGTCAAAATAATGGGGCAAACGTCTTAATATTAGAAAACAATGAGGCTAAACATGAGGGAGAAAGGAGTCAAGAAAAAAATCCCTCAAGTGGAAATCTCCCCTTAAGATAAATATGTACATTTTTCGGTAGCTAATTGTTCCATCCGAAGGCCAGTTCCTCTTAAAATTACAGGCTCGTTATCGCTCGCTAAGTAAATATTGACACCTAAATGGCACGAAAAGTCTTAATATTGACAAAGAAAACGGGCGAAAGGTCTTAAAATCGCCAAACAAATGGGTCGAACGTCTTAAAATCTGAAAACTAAGGGGCATAAGCATGTGGGAGAAGGGGCCCAGAAAAACGACCCATTTCCCCTTAACATAATTATTTACAAAAGAAAGTAAAGTTGACAAAAGAATGATCAAATACGATACTAGTTTAGTATATTAAGAGTGACTATCTATCTATATCTATCTATCTATATCTATCTGTCTGTCTATCTATATCTATCTATCTGTCTATATATCTATTAAATACGATACTAGTTTAGTATATTAAGAGTGACTATCTATCTATATCTATCTCTATCTATATCTATCTGTCTGTCTATCTATATCTATCTATCTGTCTATATATCTATTAAATACGATACTAGTTTAGTATATTAAGAGTGACTATCTATCTGTCTATCTATCTATCTATCTATATCTATCTATATCTATCTATCTGTCTATATATCTATTAAATACGATACTAGTTTAGTATATTAAGAGTGACTATCTATCTGTCTATCTATCTATCTATCTATCTATATCTATCTATCTGTATCTATCTATCTATTTATTTATCTATCTATCTATATCTATCTATCTATCTATCTGTCTATCTATCTATATCTATCTATCTGTCTATATAATATCTATCTGTCTATATATCTATCTATATCTATCTATATCTATCTATCTGTCTATATATCTATCTATATTTATCTATCTGTCTATCATTCTATCTATCTATATCTATCTATCTGTCTATCTATATCTATCTATCTATCTATCTATCTATATCTATCTATCTGTCTATCTATATCTATCTATCTGTCTCTATCTGTCTCTATCTATCTATATCTATCTGTCTATCTATCTATATCTATCTATCTATATCTATCTATCTATCTGTCTGAATATCTATCTGTCTATATCTATCTGTCTATCTATCTATATCTATCTATCTATATCTATCTATCTATTTATATCTATCTGTCTATCTATCAATCTATATCTCTATCTATATCTGTATCTATCTATATCTATCTATCTATTTCTATCTATCTATCTATCTATCTATCTATCTATCTATCTATCTATCTATCTATCTATCTATCTATCTATCTATCTATCTATCTATCTGTCTGTCTGTCTGTCTGTCTGTCTGTCTGTCTGTCTGTGTCTGTCTGTCTCTGTCTGTCTGTCTGTCTGTCTGTCTGTCTGTCTCTATCTATCTATCTATCTATCTATCTATCTATCTAGGTTTAAAGGCTCTGAAAGATCAGGAGATATTTACATTGGGAATGCTGACTGTGACACTAGCGTTGTTGATATTACTAAGTATATATCGGATGAATTTAACATTGAAAGTGTAAAATGCTGTGAGCTTGAATCTAAATTTGAACGAGAATGGAAGTCATTTAAAATAACTGTTGCAATGAGTAAGAGGGATGATTTGTTACGTCCGGAGTGTTGGCCGAACCATGTAATTGTTAGAAAATACTAGAAACCTAAACATACATCTTAATGGCTAAGATTGTATCATATAACTGTAATTCTGTAAGAAATAATATTGAGGCAGTAAAGTTATTGACTATGGAATACGATATCATTCTTTTACAAGAAATAATGTTATTGAAAGAAGACTTAAATGTTTTAAGAACAATCAATGATGCATTGATGCAATCGCATGTGTGGAAGATAGGAGTAACGAAGGCATAGTAGAGGGTCGTCCTTCAAAAGGTGTTGCCATATTATGGAAAAATTCACTTAGTAATAATATTGATTCTGTGTATTGTAATGAAAGAATAATTGGGATTATAATGAAATGTAGAGATGTACAAATATTTATAGTGAATGTATACCTACCTTGTGACAAGCAAGACGAGGACTCTTTAGATGAATTTAGAAATACAATAGCCACTCTTGATAATTTTATAGCTGAACAACACTGCAACAATGTCTAATTGCAGGAGATTTAATGCTAGTCCAACTAAAGGTAGGTTTTGGAAAGATATTATTAATTTATTTATTAGCAAGTGCTTTATATTTAGTGATGTTGAGGCAATGCAGAATGATTCGTTTACATATTTATGTCCTGCAAAGAATACAACCAGTTGGCTTGATCATATAGCAGAAGTGAGAGTCTAAACGAAATAATAGATGATATTACTATAAGGTATGAAATGGCCCTTTAAGACCACATTTCCCTGGCATGTAAGCTAAACATTGACATATGTAATGTTGGTATAGTAGATGTACACATTGAACCGTCAGAATTCATCGAATCAAAAACTGTCTATTGTGGATAATTACAGATATATAGATCAAATATTAATCATTATCTAGGTGAATTGGATATATCAAGTTTTAATTGCTTGGACTGCAGTGTATATAGATGTAATAAGGAACATATCAAGGAATTAAATTTAATTTTAACAGTATAATTAGTTTGTTACTTAATTCATCTTCTTTGTTTAAGAAAGAACCATTAAAAAGGCATAAAGTTATACCAGGTTGGAATGATGAAATTAAGGATATGCATAGTTTGCGAGAAGTAAGTTTTTAACTTGGAAGAATAGGGGACGTCCACTTGCAGGAGTTGAGTTAGAAGAAATGAAGGAGTCTAGAAAGGACTTTAGGAATGTATTGAAACAAGTTAAACAAAATGAGTCTCAAATTAGAACAAATAAGTTAGCTCAATCTCTATCTAATAACAATTTGAAATCATTTTGGAAAGAGGTTAGACAAATAAAGAATAATAAAGTTTTTGTAAGTATGAAAATAGATGGAGAATGTGACCCAAAATGTATTGTAGAGAAATTTTCCAATAAGTTTAAACATGTATATGATGATTGTAAATGTCAGAATGATGATGACTTCATGATAGATAAATTGGTGAAAAATGTACGTGACGGTGAAATATTTGGTAAGGTAAATAGTCATGATGTATCTACAGCAATATCTGACCTCAATTTATTGTGGTATTGGCCCAGATAATATACATTCTTTTCATTTAAAGTATTGCACAAACGAATTGATAGTAGTAATTGCAAAGTTGATTTCTTCGTGTTGTACATGGTTGTATGTCTGTAAGAATGAACTTTGAAATTATGGTACCCTTATTGAAAGATAAGTATAAAGATAATACATCACTTGATAATTATAGATCAATTACGTTATCGCCAATATTATTGAAGGTATTTGAATACTGCTTGAAGTACAAAATTTTAAGATATGTTAGTTTAAATGATAGGCAGCATGGATTCAGAGAGAGGTATTCTACTTCTACTGCATGTTTAATTCAAGGAAACTATTTTAAGGTACACCACGGAGGGATCTAATGTGTTTTCATGTTTATTGACCTGACAAAAGCTTTTGATAAGGTGAATCATTTCAAACTTGCAAATAAGCTTTTAAAACTAGGATTACCAATTTCTTGGTTAATATTTTATTTTACTTTTACAGAAACCAACATGTTGTTGTCAAATTTAAAGATTCAATTTCAACTGAATGGACTATGAAAAATGGAGTGAGACAGGGTGGGGTTTTATCTCCCTTGTTGTTCAATTTTATTGATGACTTATTAAGTAAATTATCTGCAAGTAATGTAGGCTGTAGACTAGGTTTACAAGTCAGCAATGTGATCGCCTATGCAGACGATCTTGTAATATTGGCTCCTTCGGTTAGAGGTCTGCAAACATTGATAGATATTATGGATCATGAAATTAAACAACTAGACTTATCTATTAACTCTGCAAAATCAGTATGTATGATCTTTAAATATAAGTATGGACAGGAAATTAATCCTTTCATATATTTAGACAATAACAAATAATATTGTTTCTGAATACAAATATTTGGGTTTTATAATCGATTGTAATCTTAATAATGACTTGGATATGATAAGATGCAGAAATAAGTTTTACAATGAGTTTAATTGTCTTTTAAGAAAGTTTAGCAACACGAGTACTGAAGTATTTTTAAATTTATTTCAAAGCTACTGTTTGAATTTTACTGGCCCTGAACTTTGGTTTAATAATAGAAAAATGTTATATACCGTTTAAGCAGTTTTCCATTGGATACCACAAGGCAATAAAGAAAATATTGAATATGAAGTACTGGAGAGAGCAACCACAGTGCTTGTAGAGAATGTGGAGTGATGGTGTTTAGGCATTTGGTTAACTGGATGAAAATAAGATTTGTATATAGAAATCTCATAAAGCCATGTAGTTTTATAGAGAAGAACATGTATTACATGTTACATAGATCTTTTCTTGTAAAGGATGTTGAAAAAATAATCCTACATGAGTATGGATTTACTAACTTATTGCTAAATGATATCAATGCTATCAGATCAAGAATTGTTTATGTACAGAACACAGAACCAACTATGCGCTAAGGACTTTTAGCTTAATGTAGATTACGTAAATAACTCTGTAAAAAGTGTATGTATATGTCTTTTTATGAAATAAAATTATGACTGACTGACTGACTATCTATCTATCTATCTATCTATCTATCTATCTATCTATTAAATAAGATACTAGTTTAGTATATTAAGAGTGACTATCTATCTGTCTATATATCTATCTATCTGTCTATCTATCTATCTATCTATATCTGTCTATCTGTATCTATCTATTTATTTATCTATCTATCTATCTATCTATCTATCTATCTATCTATCTGTCTCTATATCTATTTATCTGTCTCTATCTATCTGTCTATCTATCTATCTATCTATCTATCTGTCTATCTATCTATCTATCTGTCTATCTATCTATATCTATCTATCTGTCTATATATCTATTAAATAAGATACTAGTTTAGTATATTAAGAGTGACTATCTATCTGTCTATCTATATATATCTATCTGTCTATCTATCTGTCTTTCTATCTATCTATCTATATCTATCTGTCTATCTATCTGTATCTATCTATCTATCTATATCTATCTATCTGTCTATATATCTATTTATTTATCTATTTATTTATCTGTATCTACCGGTCTGTCTATCTATCTATATCTATCTATCTATCTATATCTATCTATCTATGTCTATCTATCTATCTATCTATCTATCTATCTATCTATCTATCTATCTATCTGTCTATATATCTATTTATTTATCTGTCTATCTACCTGTCTGTATCTATCTATCTATCTATATATATCTTTCTATCTATCTATCTATCCTTATGATACCTTATGATGTGTTCGCCACTCTTCTAGCGGCACCAAGGAGCGCGACGCCCCTCGTTTTGAGTGGTGATTTGGTGCAGTAGACTGTTTGAAGCGACAGCTCGCTCCCTTGCGAGGATGGGCTCGTCTGGCACCTTTTGCAGTTCGACATCCAGGGCTCTCTTGAAGCTGTCTAACGAGACGTCCCTCATGTCTCTTACTCGCCGTGGGAGTTTGTTGAAGAGACGTGGGCCTCTGTGTGATAACCAGCCCTCTCGCAGAGAGCCCATAGCACCCCTGTTATTCATCCGGGGGATTTCGCATTCCCAGCCTCTCCTATCACTGAATTTCATGACTATCGGAGTATGTAGGTTTGGTACTAAACCCTCTGCGATTTTCCACGTGTATATTATTAGGTAACGTTCTCTTCTACGTTCCAGTGAGTACAGATTCAGTGCTCTTAAACGCTCCCAATAGTGTAGATGTTTTATCGAACTTATATGCGAACCTCTATAACTCTAACCTCTAACCACTAACCTCTATAACTCTAATCTCTAACCTCTATAACTCTAACCTCTATAACTCTAACCTCTAACCACTAACCTCTATAACTCTAACCTCTAACCACTAACCTCTATAACTCTAACCTCTAACCTCTATAACTCTAACCTCTAACCTCTATAACTCTAACCTCTAACCACTAACCTCTATAACTCTAACCTCTATAACTCTAACCACTAACCTCTATAACTCTAACCTCTAACCACTAACCTCTATAACTCACTAACCTCTATAACTCACTAACCTCTATAACTCACTAACCTCTATAACTCACTAACCTCTATAACTCACTAACCTCTATAACTCACTAACCTCTATAACTCTCAACCATTAACCTCTATAACTCTCAACCACTAACCTCTATAACTCTCAACCACTAACCTCTATAACTCTCAACCACTAACCTCTATAACTCTAACTCTCAACCACTAACCTCTATAACTCTCAACCACTAACCTCTATAACTCTCAACCACTAACCTCTATAACTCTCAACCACTAACCTCTATAACTCTCAACCATTAACCTCTATAACTCTCAACCACTAACCTCTATAACTCTCAACCACTAACCTCTATAACTCTCAACCACTAACCTCTATAACTCTAACCACTAACCTCTATAACTCTAACCACTAACCTCTATAACTCTAACCTCTAACCACTAACCTCTATAACTCTAACCTCTAACCACTAACCTCTATAACTCTAACCTCTATAACTCTAACCACTAACCTCTATAACTCTAACCTCTAACCACTAACCTCTATAACTCTAACCTCTATAACTCTAACCTCTAACCACTAACCTCTATAACTTTAAAACGACTGCAGTAATCGAGCTCAAATTTATACCATTAGGGAAGAGTCACCCAGGGAATAGGTGTGCAAATTTACAGCCCATTTGCTCTATCCCTGTCTAAGTTACAGTGATTAGGAGTCGAGATTTTTGGCCTACATATAATGAATGGAGTATAGCTACCGGTACCTTACTTAAGGGGAGATTTCCACTTGAGGGACTTTTTTCTTGACCCCTTTCTCCCTCATGTCTAGCCCCATTGTTTTTGAGATTTTAAGACGTTTGCCCCCATTAGTTTGGTGATTTTTAAAAATGTCTGCCCCATTCTGTCAATTTTAAGACCTTTCGTGCCATTTAGGTGTCGATCTTATCCTGGCGAGCGATAGCGAGCCTGTAATTTAAGAGTAATCGGCCTTCGGCCGGGACATTTTTCTACCGAAAAATGTACAAATTTATCTTGAAAGGGGTCAAGGGGGTGAAATTTTAAGATTGCTGGAGGAGTAGGAAACAAACTAGAAACCTCCCCTTAATAATGTCAACACCTTCAGCACGATGGCGTCTATTATACAGGGTGTCAAACGAAAGCCAAGTCTTTATTATTGTCTATGTTTAGGTCAAATTATGGGTTATAGTTCAAATGATATCTTTGGGAGTGAGAAAATGGCCAAAACAATGCTATGTCATGTTTTTTTTTTTTTTTTTTTTTTTTTTTTTTATTCCTTCTCTTATTCATTCTAGTCTTCAAACAAAATTGCTCTGGTTTGACACCCTGTGTCTATATAACTTAGATTCCGGCCACAAGTAGACGATTGTGTGCGGTTTATGAAGGACCTGTGTTATTCAGAGGGTTCATCGAGATCGATTGTGTGCGGTTTATGAAGGACCTGTGTTATTCAGAGGGTTCATCGAGATCGATTGTGTGCGGTTTATGAAGGACCTGTGTTATTCAGAGGGTTCATCGAGATCGTATTTGCCTCTGAGTCCTGAAGGTAGATTAAAAGCTAAACAAATCGTCTAATGTTTTCCAGAATATGATGAAAATTACGTCATCGGGCTGAAGTGGTTAACTTTGTGAAATGCAGTTCAATCACAAGTAAATATATTCTGGAACGCCCATTTATTTATTTTCCCATGACTAACCAAAACTTGTCATCTTGGCGAGTCATCGATGCCAAGTGAGTAATCAATGGTGTGTGTGTGTGTGTGTATTTACAGTATACAGTATGTGTGGGTAAGTGTGTGTGTGGGGGTGGGGGGGAGGGTAGCGCCCAAAATGATATTATATTCTCGATTTGTCCTCTGCTGGTATTATTCCAAAGGCTTCCTCCACATCTCTCATACCCTACTAGGCTATGAGGGCTCAACATTCCCCCAGTCTCAGAACTATTTTGTTGTTGGGGGGGGGGGGGGGGGAATGTCTGGCTGGACCCCCTTCTTTTGCCTCATGTTTAACCCCATTATATTGGCGATTTCAAGATCTTTCGCCCCCTTTCCTGGCGAACAATAGCGATTCTGCAATATAGAACGAACTGGCCTTCAGATGGCACATTTTACTACCGAAAAATTAATTTGATCTCGAAGGTGGGTCTTGGGGTAATAATTTTAAGTTTGATAGAGGTTAGGAAGCAAACATTAAATACAATAATGAAAATAATTACCGGTATATTGATATTCTAAATTTCTGCCTAAACTAAAGACAGAGTAAGAAAGGCGCCCTCCTAGTCCGAGGGTCTCTCTCAGTATGGCTCGTAATTATTATACTGTATATTCCTTGCTGTGCACCAAAGAGCGGGCTTGACATTCCCCCCAGGCTCAGAATTCTCCCGTCCAAACAAACGCTATTGTACTGTACCGGTATTTCATATTCAGGTGGCTGGTCTAGTCGGGACAATTCCACCCAGTAGACCATATCCATCGGTAGACCATTTCAACCAGTAGACCATAGATTTTAGATTGACGCTGATTTAGTTGAACCCCCCCCCCCCCCCCTCCCAGTCTCAGAATTCCCTATAACAGCGTTTTTTATTTGTTCTTACTTTTGTATCATAATTGTTGATTTATTGTTCACTTGCAGGCGTGAGGCTGGAAATCTCGATTTTTTTTCTTAACCTAGGCACAGTACAATGCCTATTTTACCTTAACCACGAGGTCACATGCGACCTTTGGCGACCATGAGGTGCCTGGGATCCCACCATAGTACATACGCAAATGTACTGATGAAACTACGTGTAGGCTAACTTTAGCTGATAGTCCTCGGTTGGCTATGGAGGGACCATGCTACAATCCTCTCCATTGTGTTAGCCGGATAAAAAAATATTATGATTCTGGGGAACTTGAACCCAACCTCGCGGTTACTCTGTGGTGCCTTAGACCACTGGACCAACCCGTTTGTGTGTGTGTGTTTTGCATTTTTGTTTCTTTTCGTTTTTATTATAAACTTTATTGTTCATAGTCTGTTTCGATAGGCGATACTCGACGTCATTCAAAAATAGATAAATAGGCTACATAGATAATACATAGATAAATAGATAAATAAATTGCAGTTATACGGTTTCAGATAAAGGTATCAGGGGTGGGGGGCAGCTCGAGCTCGGATCACCCCTCGGTCTGGTTCATCCCCCCGGTCCTCTAGAGTTTGCAGAATTACCGGCTTTTAGTCCGGCCTCGGCTTTGTACGGATATGAAACTGTTGTCGCTGATGTGTGTGTGTGTGTGTGTGTGTGTGGGGGTGGGTGGGTGGATTGGTGGGGGTGAGAGAGAGTGAGTGTGAGTGAAAGTGAGAAAGAGAAAAGGTGTGAAGAGAGAGAGAGAGAGTATTGAAGTAACAAATGATTACTGGTACAGAGGAAAACCATTTGCAGATTTTACATTTTCAGAGAACTAAAGTATCTTAATAAAACAAATATTTGATAGTATTGTAAATCTATCTATCTATCGTTCTATCTATGTATCTCCTTTATGAAATATACCATGACTGACAGACGGACTATCTATCTATATATCGTTCTATCTATCTATCTATTGCCAGACGCCTTACTCCACTTTATGAGAGTGGCCATACAAAAAAACTCCCCCAAGCGTACCTGTCCCCCGTGAGAAGGACAACCTGTTTAGTTTATTCAAGGACTTACTGGATTGAGCACTCCACAGCAAAGAACAGTGATAAATAACAGCAAAGAACAAAAAATAACAACAAAGAATAACAAATAACAACAATGAACAACAAATAACAACAATGAACAACAAATAACAACAAAGAACAACAAATAACAACAATGAACAACAAATAACAACAATGAACAACAAATAACAACAAAGAATAACAAATAACAACAATGAACAACAAATAACAACAATGAACAACAAATAACAACAATGAACAACAAATAACAACAATGAACAACAAATAACAACAAAGAATAACAAATAACAACAAAGAACAACAAATAACAACAATGAACAACAAATAACAACAATGAACAACAAATAACAACGACAAATAACAGTAAGAACAACATATAACAACAAATAGAAACAGAACAACAAATAGAAACAAAGAACAACCAATAGAAACAAAGAACAGCGAAGAACAACCGATAAATATAAATAAATAGACTTCTCATACTAAAAGTGATACAAGGGGTTATTTGAGCCTGGTTCTCTTACTAGTCTGGATGTACCCCTGGTCTGGTTGGTCCCTCCGGTTCTCTGTTTTCGGAATTACCGGCTTTTAGTCCGGCCTCGGCTTTGTACGGATATGAAACTGTTGTCGCTGGGGGGGGGGGGGGGGGGGGGGGGCATATTTGTGTGTGTGTTTGAAAGAGAGAGTGAGTGAGTGAGAGCGAGAGCATTGTAAACTATTATCCATTGGCATACGCTGGTTGAAAACAATTTTAGGAAGAATACACCACTGATTGAAAACCATTGAATATGGTGTGTGTGTGTGTGTGTGTGTAATAATATTAGTTGTTGGTTTATTGTTCACTTACAGCCCTTGAGGTTGGAAACTACAGATTTTATTCTTAATTTAGGTGCAGTACAATGCCTATTCTACCTTAACTACGAGGTCACATGCGACCTTTGGCGACCGTGAACTGTTGAGTTCCCACCATAGTACATACACAGATGCACTGGTGAGATCTACGTGTAGGCTAATACAAGCTAATAATTGAGCAGCTTGGCTAGGGAGGGAGCACTCTACAATCCTCTCCATCGGGATGACCGCAAAAAACTTTCGGATTCTGGTGGACTAAAACCCTCGACCTCGCGGTTAACGGAAGGCATATTAACCCTTTCACGCACATATGACGCAGAGGTTGCCAGATTAGCAATAAGAAATAGAGTTCTCTCACTCTTATAATTACCTCTCCAAAATTAGTTTTCTGCCCACAGCTAACTCAAAGACAACTGCAGAGGTTGAAGTAACTAAACTAAAGGTTTCTAAATACCCCTGATGGTAACAAAGGCTTTAAAGTATCCCCAATAGGCTCAACATCGCGTCATATGTAGGAGAGGGTTAAAATACTCGGCCAATCCGACCTGTGTGTGTTTTTATGTGTGTGTGTGCTTGTGAGTGTGCGTGTCAGTGTGTGGGTGACTGTGACATAGATTTACATTATACACTGGCCACACATATATTGTAATATCAGCCAAGTGACCAGGATTAAATGGTAGTGGAGAAAATAAATACAAAATTAAGGGAAGTCGAGGAAAAGGATAGCAAAACAGGAAAGAGAGAGAGAGAGGTGAGGGGGTAAGGAGGGGGAGGGGGGCTTGGTTGAACAGGAAAAAGGAAGTAAAAACGAGCATTATGGATGAGAAAGGAACATTATACGAGAGAGAGAGAGAGAGAGAGAGAGAGAGAGAGAGAGAGAGAGAGAGAGAGAGTAGAAAGAGTGAGAGACAGGCGACTGGGGGCTTAGTGGGACTGCAGAGAGAGGACATAAAAATGGGACTTATGGGTGATAGCGGCACATGATGCAAGCAAAAGAAGGGAGGGAGGGGGAGAGGGAGGGGTGTTTTAGGTGAGGGGGGGTGGATTGGGATAGGGAGGGGGTATTGGGGGAAGGGGTGGGGGATGTGGAGAGGGAGGGGGATTACTATTGTGAGGGAGAATGGGTGATGGGGGAGAAGGGAGGGGGGGGGGAGAAGGATGGTTTTGGGTGAGGAGGAGGATAAAGGGAGGATAAGGATTGTGGAGAGGGGAAGAATAGAAGAGAAGAGAGGACATAACAATGGGACTTATGGGTGATAAAGGCACATGATGCAAGTACAAGAAGGGAGGTTGGGGCTATTATGATCAGGGGGGAGGGGGGATTGGGGTAGGTTGGAGGTGGGATTGCAGGAGGGGGGGTTTGTGTGAGGAGGGAGGTTGATTGCGGATTGGGGGGAGACGGGATTGGGGATGGTTGGAGGGGAGTGGGAATGAGGGATAAAGGGAGGGAGGGTTGCAATGGGCGCCCTACCACTATCTTCTGCTTCTGCTCATGTACAGTCACTTATCAAAATCCGAGGAAATTTAGTTTTTTGATTAAAATACAGTTCAGTATAATATATGTTATAATATATTTTCTATTCCTTTATCAAGAAATGCCTCATATGGTTAAATAATTTTTCTTTTTAGTATTCGTCTGTAAATAATGTACCGTATCTTATATTCTTCCATAGTTAAATTTGAGAGGGGTCAGCTAATTGTTATGAGTAAATATGCAATCCAAATTAGTATATCGTCGAAAACTTTGACGAGAGTAAGTGTGAATTGTAACATTGTGTAACGCTTATATGACGTGAATAATATTTACAAATACTCTCTCTCTCTCTCTCTCTCTCTCTCTCTCTCTCTCTCTCTGTCTCTCTCTCTGTCTCTCTCTCTTCTCATCTCTCTCTCTCTCTTTTTTTATCACTCACGTTATCTCATAATTTCTTATTCCCAAATGTGTCTAAGATTAGCTAACAGTGTGAAACTTGCTCATATTCTATATTTTATAAGAGGATTGGCTGTTGCTCTCTCACAAACTAATATACCCCACAATATGTCTGTAGGCCAGGCAATATAGCAGAAGGGAGATTATACCGCTAAGCCATTGTTCAAACATTACCTGTGAGAGAGAGAGAGGGGCTGTGTGTGTGTGTGTGTGTTAGAGAGAGAGAGAGATTAGCCTACTGCACGCCGGGTAATATAGCAGAAGTGAGATTATATCACTAACCATTGTTCAAACATTAACTGTGTGTGTGTGTGTGTGCGTGTGTTTGACAAGTATTACAATGTAATTAATACATGGGAACTATAAATGATAAGCATATAATATTTAATTATTATGCAGTTATTATGAAGATTTTGTAGCGAAACATGTTAATTAAAATTAAAACTTGGCATTTATTGTAGTAAAGAGACGGTGGTTTAATTTAGTTTGTTATGTATTTACCGGTACCGGTATTTACTGGTATATATTTTATGTTATTAAGCATCTAGAAATCAGCGGCTAAAATGTAAAATTTTCTACCAGGTGAAATGAAATAGACTAGTTTTGACCAGTCTTTTAATTTGCCAACCTTAAAGGAGAACTATGATTAGACGAACTCTTTTCAATCATGATATTGTATTCTATGACTAAAAAGACCATTAAAGAAGGAGCACTTTCATGACAACGTTTCGCAGATATTGAAACGTTGTCAATAAGGTGTTGCTCCTCATATGGTGTTTTTATTAACCCTCTCCGACATATGACGCGATTTTGAGCCTATTGGGATACTTTAAAGCCTTTGTTACTATCAGGGGTATTAAGAAACCGTTTAGTTACTTCAACCTCTGCAGTTGTCTTTGAGTTAGCTGTGGGCAGAAAACTAATTTTTGGAGAGGTAGGCTAATTATAAGAGTGAGAGAACTCTATTCCATATTGCTAATCTGGCAATCTTTGCGTCATAAATGCGTGAAAGGGTTAATTCTCTTAGCATTTCAGAGTTAATTTTAACATTGTTATTGTATCTTATAGTTTATTTATTAAAGTTAGGACACATATCTTCACTTCTAATCTCTACAACTTAGAAAAATAGAGTAATTAAACTAATATGTCTACTATTCGGAAAAAAAGTCAGTCAGGGAGAACGTGTGGAAATATACAGTATAGCCCATTTGCTCTAACCCTTTTTAAGTTACAGATATTAGGGTTTATGATGTTTAGCCTACTTATAATGCAAGAACTATAGTAGTGGTAGGCCTAAGGGGAGTGACGGAGACAGTAACATGTGGCTTATTAAGGGACAGGTAGGCCTAAAGGTATGATTAGTAGAGGGGTTAGGGGATGATGTGGAGAGAGATTGTGTGAGTGAGAGAGAGTGAGAACGATAGAGATAAAGAGATTGATAGATAGATATATATATATATATATATATAGAGAGAGAGAGAGAGACTAGATACGGGTGATGTATACTGTTGTAGGTCAGGTTTAATTAAGGTGGAAATATACTGCTATATAGCGATAACCATTGTTCAAACTAACTGTGTGTGTGTGTGTGTTTAAACGGAAAGGGGTGGGACCTATTTTATTTTGTATTTATTTATTTTTTTGTTTAACTATATGTATATATATATATATATATATATATATATATATATATATATATATATATATATATGTGTGCTGTGTGTATATATATATATATATATATATACCTCTCAAGGGGAGGTGTGGCAGAGTGGTCTTGCCACTGGACTGGTAAACCAATGGACCCGGGTTCAAATCCCAATATGTCAATGGGAAGATATTATTGGGATGGAATTTGTGCTGTACCTAGTTTCAGTGCATTACCACAGCACACCGAAATGCCAAAACAAAATACCCTCATTGTTCCCTGATTAAATAGCACTGTATGAATATTCCCATTTTCAAAATATGCTACAGGGGGGCAATGCCTAGTGAGTTAATTGCTCAATAGGTGGCGTTCTGAGAGTGGGGGTCCGAGCCTGGGGAGTGAGACTTTGAAGCGCAGAGGCGAAGCAGCTTCAGAGATGGAGTTGGGTTCGAACCGTGAATAGGTGCTTCGCATGTCTCACTCCCTAGACTGGAACAAAACCTCACGGGCCTCACCGTGTTCAGCGGTAGAGTGTAAAGGCTATCAGCCTATGCCCGAGATGGAGTAGTTGGAATATAGAAAAAACAAAAAAACAATATATATATATATATATATATACAGTGTGTGTCAGTGTGTTTATATATGTGTTTGGCGGAGAGAGGGAGGGATTGTACTTTAATATTGTGGACACAGCATAATATAGTACCGGTAGGTGAATTTATAGTTGCTACAAGTCGTAAGTCAAGGAGAGAGATATTGTTATTGCAAATTATAATGGGTGCTATAATGGGCAATGTTATCAAATACTGCACACACACACACACACACACACACACACACACACACACACACACACACACACACACACACACACACACACACACACACAGACACACTCACTCACTCACTCACTCACTCACTCACTCACTCACACACAACACACAACACACAAACTCATTCTTAAACACACACTCACACTCTCACACACACACACACACACACACACACACACACACACACACACATCCTAGTTTCTTTCCCAATTTACACGGCCGACTGCCCTAAACCAGCTTGTCGGAAAACCACCACCAAATCAGTGGATAAATAAATCGGTAATGGTTTTGTTATTAATTTGGTCCACATAAAGCCGCCCACAAGCGCTGTATGGCTGGCTCGCTGGGGATTATGTGCAACCCACTTCTGACTATAATCCAGTATTATGTTCTTAAATGGTGACGGGATCTGTGGGAATTAAAAGGGTAAAGGCTATCGCAATAAACCCTTTCTAAGTTTTAACTTCCACATACCCTTCCTAATCTGAATAAAATCGTCCAATAATAGCCAGATAACAGAAACGAATTGCGTCATCGTATCTTCCATGGGTTAAGATATGACATGTATATTATATTTACGCGAGAATTGTGAAATATGAATAAATAATAACTTAAAATTCCACAGTATATTGAAGGTGACACACGAGCTAATTTTCCGGCAATTTGTACGGGCAATTGTAGTCTGGTATCGTCAACAATTAAGTTACAATCTAATTTATATATATTTCACTCCCAAAACCAAACACTTCCCAATGAAATTAATGAAAGTATGTGATTCTACCGGGATTCAAACCTGGGTTTCCACATACAGATTTCACACATTATAACCATTACACTATCATATCAGCCACCTAGCATAATCTACCTTCAGTCTAGTTTCCGATCCCAGTGTCAAAGAGTCTCAAAATATTACGAGAACAATCTTGCTCATCGAAAATTGCCGGTAAAAGCGCTGGTGTGGCACTGGCTTAAGGGGAATGGGGTTTTTTCGGGGCCCCCTTCTTCCTCATGTTTACCCCCATTAGTTTTGAAATATTTAAATGTTCGCCCTGTTAGTTTTTCCGATATTAACCCTCTTCGACATATGACGCGATTTTGAGCCTATTGGGGATACTTTAAAGCCTTTGTTACCATCAGGGGTATTTAGAAACCTTTAGTTTAGTTACTTCAACCTCTGCAGTTGTCTTTGAGTTAGCTGTGGGCAGAAAGCTAATTTTGGAGTGGTAATTATAAGAGTAAGAAAACTATTTATTATTGCTATTCTGGCAACCTCTGCGTCATATGAGTCTGAAGGGGTTAAGACCTTTCATCCCATTTCTATATCAATATCAAGACCTTTCGTGCCATTTAGATGTCGCTTTGTTCCTGGCGAGCGATAGCGAGCCCGTAATATTGAAGGAATCAGAACATTTTTCTATCGAAAGATGTAAACATTTATCTTGCAGTGGGGTCTTGAGGCTAGTTTATTAAGCTTGATGGAGGTCTAGGGAGGAAACTAAAATGATAAATAAATAAATATATAAATATACTCTACTCTACCCCTTTAAGAGTGAGTTCGGTGTATTGATTTTGACTGCACAATGGCTCAGAATAAGGTTGCATTATATATTCTCGCCACCGGCCCAATGCTTGACAAAAAATAATAAATTAGCTGATTCCATTGTGCGACTGAATTCAATTAAAAATCCAATAGCTGTATTATTGAAGCGAGGTGTATGTTGTTGTTGTTGTTGTTGTTGTTGTTAGTGGTTGTTTTTAATAGGATTACACAGGAGAGCAAGCAACAACAGATCTATTAGCAAACTTTATTGAGGCGATATGTAGGTTGATGTTGTTTTTTGTTGCTTTTTAGGAGGGATGGTTCACTTTTTGGTCGATTTTTTTTTTTTTTTTCATTTATTTATTATTTGTCTAGTTTCTTCCCTAGACCTCCATCAAACTTTAAAATACAACCCCAGGATCTTCCTTGAAGATACCGGTATATTTGTACATTTTTCGGTAGAAAAATCACACTATTGAGGTGCATGTTCGTCGTGTTGTTGTTTTTGTTATTGTAGTTGTAGATTTTTGTTTTTGTGTTCTTGCTTTTAAAGGGAAAGCAAACAACAACGGATATATTAAATATGCAATGCCTGTACTATTGAAGTGAGGTGTATGTTCATCACGTTGTTGTTGTTGTTTTGTAGTTGTTATTATTACCTGTGGTGGGTTGGTGACAGTGTTTGTTGTTGTTGTAGTAGTAGTTGTTGGTGTTGTTGTTGTTGTTGTTGATATGGTGGTGGTTGTTGATATGGTGGCTGCGTTACTGTTTGTGATTTTGATGGTGTGGTTATTAGAATTGGGGCTGGTGATGTTTGTTTGTTCTTGGCAATTATTTGGTTTAGTATATTTATTTATTTACTTTATTGATATTATATATATATATATATAATTATATATACATATGTTTTTTTTTTTTTTTTTTTTTTATGGATTGGAATGGTGTGTGGCGGTGGCATGGTACTGGTAGTGGTGATGTTTATGGTTGGTGGTAGTGTTGATTGTGTTTATAATAGTGGATGTGGTAGTTTTTAATTATAATCACACCGAACACACATTGATCTATTCACATAGCCTAGCCTACCGTACATACCGTATCTGAAACTCCCTTTGTTATTTTTACATAAACACCATGTAAGGAGGAGCACTTTATTGACGGTTCGCTCATCCTCATGTTTATAGTTTATATTCATTCTGTCAACTTATTTGTATATGTGTATATTTTGTATTTTATGTTGCAGTCCATTACAATTACGGTACCATACTTATCAACCAAACCACTCACTATTACGGTACCATACTTATCAACCGAACCACTCACTATTACGGTACCATACTTATCAACCAAACCACTCACTATTACGGTACCATACTTATCAACCGAACCACTCACTATTACGGTACCATACTTATCAACCGAACCACTCACTATTACGGTACCATACTTATCAACCATACCACTCACTATTACGGTACCATACTTATCAACCGAACCATTCACTATTACGGTACCATACTTATCAACCGAACCACTCACTATTACGGTATTAATATCAACCGAACACTCAATATTACGGTACCATACTTATCGAACCACTCACTATTACGGTACCATACTTATCAACCGAACCACTCACTATTACGGTACCATACTTATCAACCAAACCACTCACTATTACGGTACCATACTTATCAACCGAACCACTCACTATTACGGTACCATACTTATCAACCATACAGCTCACTATTACGGTACCATACTTATCAGAACCACTCATTACGGTACCATACTTATCAACCAAACTCACTATTACGTACCCTAACGTATCAACCGAAACTCACTATACCACTCACTATTACGGTATCAATCAACCACTCTAACGGTACCAACAACACCACTCACTATTACGGTACCATACTTATCAACCGAACCACTCACTATTACGGTACCATACTTATCAACCTAACCACTCACTATTACGGTACCATACTTATCAACCTAACCACTCACTATTACGGTACCATACTTATCAACCGAACCACTCACTATTACGGTACCATACTTATCAACCGAACCACTCACTATTACGGTACCATACTTATCAACCGAACCACGCTATTCTTTTTTTCTTTATATTTTGTTCTGTTATTAGCTGGTGGAATGTTGACTCCATTAGCTGTCAATTTCTTGATATGCAATGGAAAAAATATAAACCTGATCTGTGTCTGTATAATTTTTATGGCAAGTTTTAATAATGAGCAATATATTTGGCTATTAAAGTGTTGTAATAGCATATTAATCAAGCTGGCGATAAGTCAGTTTCTCGTAGGCTTAAAACAAACACACACACGCACACATACACTCACACTCAGTAATGCACACACACACACACACACACAATATGCACATTACACACGAATACTACACACACACACACACACACACACACACACACACACACAGATTATATACACACTATAGCTCGACCTATATATGACCACAACCACCACCAACAGAACACTCAGGTAACACTGTGAACAATTAGACACGTACAGGTATGTTTGACTGACCAAGGAGAGAGGGGATTGTGGTCAACCTCATCCAATTGCTGTATATCAGGATGTGTATGTATGTCCTTTCTTATATATTTATGTATTTATATATATATATATATATATTTATCCATCCATATATTTACTTATCTGTCTATCTCATCCAATATATGTGTATCAGGCTGTGTATGTATGTGTGTTTTATTATATATTTATTTATTTATCTATATATCTATCCATCTATTAATAATCGGTCTATCTCTTCTAATGTCTGTATATCAGGCTGTGTATGCATGTCTTTTCCCATTTAATTATATACATATCTATCTATTTATCTACCTATCCATCCATCTATTTACTAATCTTTCTATCTATTCCAATTTCTGTATATCAGGCTGTGTACATGTGTTCTTTTTCAATCTATTTATCTATATAAGTTTATCTATCTATTTATCTATCCAGCCATCCATCTATTTATTTTTTTATTTTATTTTTTTTTTTTTTTATTTTTTTTTTTCCCAACTTACTTCCTCTCGGGCATAGGCTGAGAGCCTTAACATTCACCGCTTTACAATGAAGCCCGTGAGGACTTGTTCCAGTCTAGGGAGTGAGACATGTGAAGCACGTAGAGTACAACGAGCACCTGCCATCTTGCCTTCACATGAGGCACGGTGCTCACTCATGGCCCGAAACGACCCCATCTCTGAAGCCACCTCGTTCCCGTGCTTCACTGTCTCACCCCCTACACTCGGACTCTCACACTTACACACACAACGCCACCTGTTGAGCAGATAACTCACCAGGCATTGCACCCCTATAACATATTTTGAATATGGGAATATTCATACAGTGCTATTTAATCAGGGAACAATGAGGGTATTTTATTGACGTTTCGGTGGGCTTGTGGTAATGCACTGATACCAGGTACAGCACAGATTCCATCCCAATAATATCTTCCCATTGATACATCGGGATTTGAACCCGGGACCTTTGGATTACCAGGCCAGTGGCAAGACCACTCCACCACACCTCCCCTATTAATCTATCAATCCTCACCACACCCACCACTAGGACTATTAAGGAGAGATCTCCACTTGAGGGATTTTTTTCTTGACCCCTTTCTCCCTCATGTTTAGCCCCATTGCTTTTGATATTATAAAACGTTTGCCCCCATTAGTTTAGCGATTTTAAGAACTTTCACCCCATATTAAGACCTATTCGTGCAATTCAGGTGTCGATTTTATCCTGGCGAGCGATAGCGAGCCTGTAATTTAAGAGGAATCGGCCTTCGGCCGGGACATTTTTCTACCGAAAAATGTACAAATTTATCTTGAAAGGGACTCAAGGGGGTGTAATTTTAAGCTTGATGGAGGTCTAGGGAACAAACTAAATACCTCCCCTTAACACACACCTACCACACCTGAAGCTCTACATCTCGACCTATATATGACCACCTCCACCACCACCACGACATTGAGGTGACAGTGAGGCCAGGTGTGTTACTGACCAATGAGAATGACGAGGTTTGTGGTCAACCTCATCCACTTTATGTATACTGTTACCGAGATATATGTGTGTCTTTGTACATGTATAGATATATATCTGTTTGTCTTTGTACATGTATAGATATATATCTGTTTATCTATATATATGTGTCTGTCTGTGTGTCTATCTGTCTTCTTACTGTCTGTATCTATCTATTTATCTTATGTCTGTCTCTATTTATCTATATCTTCTTACTGTCTGTCGATCTATCTATGTATATTCTTACTAATTATATATCTATCTATCTATCTATCTATCTATCCACCGATCCATCATCAATTTAATGATCTCCCTGTGTATCTCCACCACAGTTAGCAATACGACTATGAGTCTAGGAGATACCTAGCCTAAACCAGGTAGGTGTGTTTGTGCATAACTTGTGTGTGTGTGTGTGTGTGTGTGTGTGTGTGTGTGTGTGTGTGTGTGTGTGTGTTACTGTGCAGGGACAGACGAGGCTAGTGGTCAACCTCACCCTAACCAAGATTTAGGTCAACGTCGAGAGGGGTGGTCATGGAGGGTAAATTGTAGGCCTACACCAAACAGTATAGGTAAATACAATATACATACATAATGATACATACATGGATGCATTAGTTAAGTAACAACTCTCTCCATCAATCAATCTTTCCTTCATCCTATGATTTAAACTGCTTTAAACTTCGTGTGTCTAGGCACATCGACCCCAATGTACCGTACATTGAATTTGGCTCTCACTCTTTTTACTTTGGGGGAAGACACTCGTTATAGGCATCCTGATTTTTTTCTCCTTCACGCACATAACAAAATAATATATATATATATATATATATATAGAGAGAGAGAGAGAGCTATAGTACACTGTCAACCATGAAGGGTATAACATGGGTATGAAATAGGTATATACGATTATTTGGAATATTGATAGTGATTTCCCTTCCAAGTGGTGGTAGTAGTAGTAGTAGTAGTAGTAGGAGGCTAGTAATAGTAGTAGTAGTAGAGTGGTAGTAGTAGTAGTAGGAGGCTAGTAATAGTAGTAGTAGTAGTAGTAGTGATGTTGGTAGTAGTGTGTCGTTGCTAGGAGCGGTGCACTTGGCGTGTTAAAAAGATGCTGTCTGGTGCAACAGTACTCCAACTCGGCCCTTACTCACTCTCAATCTCACTCACTCATTCTCACTCTCTCTCTCTCTCTCTCTCTCTCTCATACTGGTTAATATTTTATTATCGAGATAGATAGATAAATTGATAGTGAATGTGAGAGAGAGAGCCAGAGCAAAGGAAAACAAACAAAATATGCTTTATTGATCCTCACGAGGCTATTTGTAACTAATGAATCTGCTCACAGTTTTTCGGGGGTTTAAAATGAAAAAAAAAATGATAAATACAGCTCTCTATGGCATTACTAGGGAGTCTAACCCATATATTTTCCACTTGTTTGAAACATAAATGCTTTACCTCGTGTGAATGAAAAGGTTTTCCAAAGATATTGCAACTAGAGAGAGAGAGAGAGAGAGAGAGAGAGAGAGAGAGAGAGAGAGAGAGAGCATTATAAACTCTATGATCCATTGGCATACTCTGGTTGATTTTTTTTTTTTTAGGAAGAATACACCATTGATTGATAACCATTGAATTGTGGTGTGTGTGTGTGTGTGTGTGTGTGTGTGTGTGTGTGTGTGTGTGTGTGTGTGTGTGTGTGTGTGTGTGTGTGTGTGTGTGTGTAAGTCATTGTTTCGTAGTTGTCAATATCTTTGTATATGTAAGTATGTGTAATAATGATATATAAAATGTATTTGTGTTTGTGTGATTGTGTGTGTTTGTGTATGAGTGTTATGCGTCAGTGTGTGTATGTACGTATGCATGTATCCAGTATGGACGTAAATGTGTGAACGTACATGTATGAACGAAAGCCTCTTGTGAGCGTGTAGGGTGTTTTTTTCTTATTTTTTCGTGTGTTATATATATAAATATAAAGAGTGACTGCACCGGAAACTAACTATGTAGAACTACAACACGCACATGGCCTACCCACACGCACACACATACATACATACATACATACATATATTATTTATATACACATACATACACACATGCATACAGAGCTACATACACATATACCTACATACACACACGCATTCATTACACAAACATGCACACACACACACACACACACACACACACACACACACACACACACACACACACACACACACACACACACACACACACACACACACACACACACACATACAGCTCTTCCGAGAAACTTATATTGTTTGTGTAACGATATATAAAGCATCTGTTATAATAATTATCTCTCTCTCTCTCTCTCTCTCTCTCTCTCTCTCTCTCTCTCTCTCTCTCTCTCTCTCTCTCTCTCTCATTGCTATACATTTCTGTTTTTTGGGATTTTTCTCACTGATTCTGTCTTAGATACTGTAGTTGAGAGAGAGAGAGAGAGAGAGAGAGAGAGGGAGAGAGAGACGCCGAGTACAGCAAGACACCATATGATTTAAACATATGTTTCTCCAGTGTCTCTCTCTCTCTCTCTCTCTCTCTCTCTCTCTCTCTCTCTCTCTCTCTCTCAAGTACTGGAAAACTTAAGCAAATTTACTGCCCTGTCTCCTAACTTGTACAGATATATTTACTGTATATATATTTTTTGTTTAAGGGGCGGGGGGGGGAATGGGGAGAGCTCGTTGCTGGAAGTACTATTATGTTGCCCATTTAATAACTCCCATTCACATAAAGGCAAGTATGGAGCATAACGTTAACTTTGTATATTTAATAATGATGACGGATATACAGTAGAGGGACTTAAATGGTTTGGGCCAAGGGGTGAATAGCGTCTCGTTTGACAACCTGGCACTCGTTACAGTATCTCAACTTGTATCATATATTGTTTTATAAATAGTGTGGTGGTATATTTGTGACTGGCGTTTGTAAGGGGTTGTGTATTTTGTACTGTATATTGTGGTGTGTGTGTGTTTGTTTGTTTGTATGGGTGTGTTACTGTGTACCTTTCTGTCTGTTAGAATGCATCTCTCTCTCTCCCTCTCTCTCTCTCTCTCTCTCTCTCTCTCCCTCTCTCTCTCTCTCTCTCTCCCTCCCTCCCTCTCTCTCTCTCTCTCTCTCTCTCTCTCTCTCTCTCTCTCTCTCTCTCTGTATGCGTGTGTATACTGTATAGTTTATGTATCGTGCCCCATTCGCCACCAAATAGCCTGTATTCCGTGTGCAATGTGGTGGGTGTATGTGAGAGTTGGACAATACAGTATATACATTTCACGGGCCCAGCACTACTTTGTTTTCAAGCCTTTTTAACCCCCCCCCCCCCCACCCCCCTTCCCGGCATAAATTGGACGCTCTTACATATATTTCAGGCTTAAAAATTCAGCCTGTGTGTTGTTTTTCGGTTCGGGCTTATGTATTAGGGTGGGGGGGTGGGGGGGTATTTGTGGGTGTGGTTTTATAGTGAATTTCGAATGTGTAAATACATTGATATGTAAACTAGACCCAAATGAATACACGTAGATTTATGTTAGTAAATATATACCGTTTAAAGGTGTGTGTGTGTGTGTGTGTGTGTGTGTGTTAAACAGATTAGTTATATATCAGTTGGAAAATAATAATTGTATCGATAGATTACATAATGAATATTGAGTACGGTATATACGGTATATACAGTACAGTACCGTACCTAAATGTTTGTTAAGCTCTTGTTCATCTCTCTCTTTGCTTTATAATGTTTGCAGTGATTATAAAGAGACCACCACCCATAACGAGGGGCGTCGCGCTCCTTGGTGCCGCTAGAAGAGTGGCGAACACATCAAAAGGTATCAAAAGGTACCAGCGGCCCTTTAACTATGCCAGGCACCATTACCGGTACCGGTACCTTTGTTTATGGCGCCCTCTATTATCTACGCTGCAGTCATCTGGGGTATTTAAGCCACTGCCACACGAACGCTTTTTCCGGCAATTTTCGAGTAATATTTTGCGGCTCCTTCACATTGGTTTCGGAAACTAGATTGAAGGTAGATTATGCTAGATGGCTGAATTCTGATGTAACTAAAATTTTGAAGAGGCCAGACCACAATTGCCCGTACAAATTGATGGAAATAGAGTTCGTGTGACTCTGCATTTACTGAGGCTTGTGCTTGTATCGTGGTATGTATATATTGGTAAATATTATGGGTTTCAAGAATATACTGTATACACGGGGTAATTAAAGTGGTCACAATAATGTAGCCTTAAATAGGTATGTTGGTAGTAATAAACCCATCTGATGTAAGAATAGAAAGTTGTAATCACTAATTTTGTACCCAATGATTGTATAATTTTTTTATTTATTTTTATTTTTTTTACGCAGTCGTTAATTTATTCCGGATATGATTACATGATTTTGTTAAGCTTAGATAAGGTTTGTGTGAGTAAAAGGGAAACTTGAGTAGGATTTTACCCCTTTCATTAAGGAGATCCTTCCCACGGATTTTTATAGGTGACTTTACATGCTAAGCTGTATGAAATCGTGTAGTGTTAGCCAGTAAATAAATATATAGATACATATTTATATACTGGTACATAAATAAATGTATATATATAAATAAATACGAAGAAAACGGCAAATAATGTTACTGTACAGGTTAAATATTTTTATGGGCCATTGCCTTTATGTTTATCGCCGCTTTCCATTTTCTATGCTGCAGTAATTTGGGGTATTTACTGCAGAGGCTTGGTGTACCGAGTCTGTTCTCCTCTTTTATAATGGTAATCCTTGGAGTATGTTTATATATACAGAGAGGTTTATAGATAGGTAGATAGATAGCCAGACAGATAGATAGATAGATAGATAGATATAATGTGTGGCATTTACTTGTCTACAGATGGAGTTCTTCGGTTTTATAATGTTAAAGCTTGGAGTATTTATATATATATGCAGTTCAATTATTCCTGATAATACTTAGGCCCTGTGTTTGGTTAGATTGTTTTAACAGTAGATACCTGACGAAATCCAACGTAGTAAGCTTGACATGTGATCAGTAGAAGAGGTAAATATGAACTTCATCAGAGAAATTGGGTACCGTACGATAGGTAACGAATCTGACTAGTATAATGTGGAAATGACGATACATATAGAGGTAGATAAATAGATATATATATATATAATTTCTGGCATTTACTGAGGCTTGTATACCGGGCGAGTTCTTTGTTTTATATCGTTAAATGTTGAAGTATTTTTTATAAAAAAAAAAAAAAAAAAATCAATTATTTCTGATGATGCAGATGTGTGTTTAGGTTATTTTAGCAGTCGGTAAATAAAGACAATCTAACTTACAAAATATATATGTAATATGATTAATGGAATAGGTAAATATATACTGTACCTGAAGAATTATATGTGATCTATAAATAATAAATGTATAATGTAGAGGTAATGATAAATAGATATATATATATACAGTAGTTAGATAGATAGGTAGATACGGTAGATACAATTTTGGGCATATAGAGAGGTTTGTTTACCGAGCGAGTAATTTCGTATGTACCGGTAATATTGCATGTATAAGTATTTGTATAAACATTTATATTATGAAGACTGATTGTATTGGTGGTTATTGGTTTGCAGTAAATACATTGCATATAATATAGTCAGATACCGTATGTACAGTTGGCCACAATAGTTCGTATCCACGCTGTGATTGTATATATGGAAGGAAACATAGTGTGATTGATTGTATGTATGGAAGGAAACATAGTGTGATTGATTGTATGTATGGAAGGAAACATAGTGTGATTGATTGTATGTATGGAAGGAAACATAGTGTGATTGATTGTATGTATGGAAGGAAACATAGTGTGATTGATTGTATGTATGGAAGGAAACATAGTGTGATTGATTGTATGTATGGAAGGAAACATAGGGTGATTGATTGTATGTATGGAATGAAACATAGTGTGATTGATTGTATGTATGACAGGCAAACATAGTGTGATTGATTGTATGTATGGAAGGCAACATAAGTGTGGTTGATTGTATGTATGGAAGGCAACATATGTGTGATGGATTGTATGTATGGCAGGAAACCTAGTGTGATGTGTTGATTGTATGTAGGGCAGGAAACATAGTGTGATTGATTATATGTATGGAAGGAAACCATAGTGTGATTGATTGTCTGTATGGAAGGAAACATAGTGGGGATTGATTGTATGTATGGAAGGAAACATAGTGTGATTGATTGTATGTATGGAAGGAAACATAGTGTGATTGATTGTATGTATGGAAGGAAACATAGTGTGATTGATTGTATGTATGGAAGGAAACATAGTGTGATTGATTTACAAGAAGAATTTGCTATTAAACCGTTAATTTGGTCATATTAGACAACTATTCCATGAGAAAATACACTCCTAATTCAATCATACTAATTTTCCTTCCATGCATAAAATCATACCGAAGGGCGGCGCGCTCATCGGTGCTACTTTGCAGGTGGCGAACTCTACAATAGATACAATAGATAGATGCAGTGTATACAAATTAACCCATTCATTACGGTGACGTCTACCAATCTACCTTGTGTCTACCTTGTTTTGTTTCGGCCATCCTCCAGTGGCCTCGGCGACAGCTGCTCCCCCCGAGTATGTTTGCTGCCCGTGTTTGATGCAGCAAGCTATTCTTGAAGACTTCCGTTGGCACATCCATCAGGTCCCTCACGTTCTCTGGCATTGTGTTAAAGAGATTCGGTCCTTTTCATAATAATCTGGCAACTATTAGACAATTTTATTTCACTTATGAGGGACGTCTACCCATAAAGAGGCTACAGACTATCTCAATTAATCCATTTAGCGTCAATATAGGCTACCCTTCCTAAGCTTCGTACAATCGTTTAAACGTAGCTGAAATCAAATAAGAAGATGTGACCGGTACTGAGAGAGTTAATGTGGCCAACTGTACATACATAGGTACCGGTAAATGTATAGATTGGTAAATATCAAAATGGTGATATATATATTTCAAACTATATTTCGCACTAGAGAGGAGCTTACAATAATCTGAACTTCTGCGAACCTTTCTAAAGCCTACTCTCTCTCTCTCTCTCTCTCTCTCTCTCTCTCTCTCTCTCTCTCTCTCTCTCTCTCTCTCTCTCTCTCTCTCTCTCTCTATGCTACCTGGAGTTGTTTCGGCCACCTCAGCGACCTCGGCGAGAGTTGCTCCCCCCGAGTATGTTTGCTGCCAGTGCTTGATGCAGCAGGCCATTCGAGAGGGCAGCTCTTACCCCCGCGAAGCATGGCTGATCAGGCACCAACTTGAGATGGTTGTCCAAGGCTTTCTTGAATACTTCCGTTGGCACGTCCATCAGGTTTCTCACGTTCTCTGCCATTGAAGAGGCTCGGTCCCCTGTTTGTCAACCAGGAGTCCCTCAGTGTGCCCAGAGCTCCCCTACACTTTTGGGGGGGATGTTACAATACCTACCCCCTCTGGCGCTCCAGTTCCATGATATTGTGGTGTGAAGGTTTGGCACTAGACCCTCGATAACTTTCCATTTGTAAATTATCAAGTATCTCTCTTCTTCGCTCCAGAGAATATAAGTTAAGAGCCTTCAGCCTATCCCAGTAATGAAGATGTTTTAACCGACCTGATTTGGGGACGTTAAGCTTCTTTGAACACTCGCTATGTTCGTATATTTCCTCGGCTTTGTGTGGATTGTTAGCACACTGAAGTACTCCAGTCGTGGGATCACCAACGATTTGAAAAGTGTTATCATTGGCCGTTCTTCTCGTGTCTTGAAAGTGCGCAGTATCCAACCTACAACCTGCTCTACCACTCCACTGTATTCCCTCCCCCCCATATGCCACATCACCCCCCCCCCCCCCCCTCCCCTCCTACACACACACACACACACACACACACACACACACACACACACACTATAAGCCTGTCATTAGTATTCTTTTGTTAGGTTGGTCGTCATACTCTGACTTTCTAGTTTTGCCTTTTCATACTTTTACCTTTTCAACTCTCCATCATTGTCGACAGTGAACTCTATTATGTTTCCTGTTTATGTTATAGGCACAGTTGCCATATATACTTTGTCTGTTTAATGTTATAGGTACCGTTGCCATATATACTTTGTCTGTTTAATGTTATAGGTACGGTTGTTGTTGTTGTTGTTGTTGTTGTTGTTGTTGTTGTTGTTGTTGTTGTTGTTCCCTAAGCTGCCTGTCCGAACAGCCCCGAGTCCCTGAGAAAGGCCACTGTCCACGATCGGGCTTTTCCCCATCAGAGCTCTCATTGATTGTAAATTGTTGTTGTTGGCGTACGTGGTTTGTGTGCAATGCAGTCTTCTATGAGGTGTTTTAAGGGTATGGGGTGCGGTGTTACATCCCGGTCAGGCGTCGACAACGGAGTCATCCAGGTCTCTTCAGATAGCTCAGGATAGCTGGATGTGTGTCCGCATCTCAGCCTGGCCAGGTGGACTCTGTCCTCATGCGAGGAAGGGAGGATTCGGAAGGATGGATTTTCGGGTGGTCGTGCATGCAGCTGCGTGTTGTCTGTGAGTTGAGTTGATGGATCGGTGAGAGATCTGAGGATGGATGTGCTTCTGGAAGGTGGTTCGGGGTGGGCAGGGAGGGAGAGGGACAATACTTTGGTGTGATACCGTGTGCTGGGTGTTGTTTTTGATATTGCTTGGTGTCTGTGGGTGTGGTTGCCATGTCTTTTAGTGGGTGGTCTTGGTTCGGTGAGGCTGCTGCCGGAAGTGAGTGCCTCTCATGTCCAGATGGTCTTTGACTTTGAGGA
>CM064572.1:50161833-50275631 GCA_032716605.1 Paralithodes platypus
TGGCTGGTGTCTAAGGGGTGACCTAGACCTAGATCTCGCCGGAGACGAGGAGACTGCCGCCGGGGGTGTAGGCTCACAGTGACGTTTCGAAGTAGCAGGGGCAGGAGATGACACAGAACCCTGTCCAGTCTCCGCCGGCTTATGACAAGTTACTCGAGAGGAACGTTTATTAGGGGGAGGGTGCTCAAGAAGAAGCCTATCCCAAAGAGGGACGTTGTCACATTGAAGTGACTTATGAGCCACAATCGTAGTATACGCTGACATTTGTTGCCGAACTTCTCGTAAGGCGACCGCTGCGGTCTTATCATTATCTTGGAGGACTTTGGCACTTAGTTGGGAGCAAAAGGAACAGTTGCGCATCACCCACAGACCTCTTGAACGGTCTAGACATTTAACACCTGATACAAAGAGTGTGCGCAAAAAGAGGGATACCGGCACAGGTTGGATTAATGCATAAAGCAAAAACCGGGGCAAAGGTAGCCATGACAGAGACTGGTGGGGACTTACTGCAGGGTCTGTATTGGTCTGCCGGGGCCCAGCCCTGGAAAAAAAGGAAAATTTCCAGGAATTAATGCTCATAAGGTTAACCCAAAATGATCGCATACAAGTGTTCATAACCCGCCGGATAACGAGGCGTAACCCCACAATGATTACAGCTCGTTATGCGGTGGTGTTTTTATAAAGATATCCGAATATCTAGACATGTCTTTTAAGAAAGTTTTAAGAATACCCTCTGACATAATATAAAAGACCAGTATGGCGTTTATAAAGTCTTTCTGGCAGTGACTGTTACAAGATTCAATTTTGAAAACAACCCCCATAAAGACGCCGGCCCCTGAAGTATCTAGCAGATTAACACAGGGCAGGCTGATACGAGACCTGACTTCTAATGAATTGTCACATAGATCGCCGTATGGTGAAGGTGGCGATACAGAGCCGTATCTCTCAATTAATGGGGTAACTAGCCTGAATTGTAAATCCCGTATTTCCCCCTCCCAGGAGCACCCGCCGGGTGTGGCCAATTTATGAAAAAATACGTTAACCCTAATTGAGCCTTCGATCGCCGTAAGGGTGAGGGCGGCGATACATTAAAGTATCACTAAAATGGACCGGTTAACTAAACTGAATTACCAATTCGTTCATCCCACCTTAACAAGGTACACCCGCCAGGTGAGACCTGATGTCTTAAACGTTAACCCCATAAGTTCCTATCCCCACTTCTTTGTAAAAGATCGCCGGGGAGGAAAGCCCACAACAACAGCTAGGGTTTTTCCTTTGGTTTGTAAAACCGGGTAGAAAAACTTCATAACATATGTCCGCATGAACAATGATAGATGGGTACCACCAATCCGCCGGGAATCATAGGGAGCCTGAAACAGGCACCAACACAGAGACGCAGTCTTGGAGAGCCACAGACACCAACTCGCCGGGGACACCCGCCGGATTTGAAACCACGCGTGGCCAAACACGGCTCACGGCCGGAGTTTTCATGGTGAAACCGAGAAAACCCCGCCGGAAAGTAACCCACCCCGAACAGATACCATCTGAACGCACATAGGACCCGAGAGATAGCCAAGCACGACTAACCTAGGGACCACAAATATAATCCGTGGAATTAGCCAATACACAACTAATCCAGGAAACAAACATAGTCCGTGGAATTAGCCAATACACAACTAAACCCGGATACACATGACACAGTAGGACATATTTATAAAATAAATCAATAACACAATAACATGTGGCAAAGCTACGAGCGGCTGGCTAGGCCTAAGCAAACGGCACAAGAACTGTTGAGATATAAACAAAAAACACTGGAAATATAACAACAGGAACCACCGCCAACACACCACTGTAGTAAAAACTTCCGACCAAGGGAAGACCGACTCGGGACCCAGAAAAAACTTCCCTAAGTTTGGGAAGTTGGATGAGGAGGATAAGAGAAATTTTTACTGGAGAGTGAGGGACGGAAAAGTGAGGAAGTGGTTTATAAGAGAAGAAAGGAGGGGGAGATCAGGGAGGGGAGAGAATGTGATGAGAGTTGTGACGGAGGAGGAGAACGGGGTGGAGGTGTCACAGGGAGAGACAGGAGACAAAGAGGCAGACCCAGTAGTGCTAACAGGGAAGTAGGGTACGGACTGGAGGAGCGGGATGGTGTAATTGCTGAAGGAATGGTAGATGGATTAAGGATTATGTTTAGTAATGTGGATGTGTTTACTCAGGACAAGAAAAGAGAACTGATATGTAGGTTGCAGGATGAAGAGGAAAAACCTGATGTCATAGCCCTACAGGAAGTAAGACCAAAAAATGTTAGAATTGAAAGGGAACTGGTGGAATATAGTTTGGAGGGTTTTGAGTTATATGAGAGAAATGCTATTAGAGCAGAGGTTGGAAGAGGACTGTTTATTTATGTAAGAAAAGAGCTCAAGGTTAATGAGGTGGATATGAGACAGCAGTATTGTGAGTATTTGTGTATTGAAGTAAAATGTGTAAGAGGATCAATTCTAATTGCCTCTATATATAGAAGCCCAAATAATAGCAGGGGAGAGGATGATAACCTACTGAAAGCAATGGAGGAGATAGATAATAGAGAGAACAAATATAAAATTTTGATTGGAGATTTCAATTTGCCAAGGATCAACTGGGCAAATTGTACTACTCCAGCGGGACAGGGTAGCCTGGAAAATAAGTTTATAGAGAAAGTGAGAGATTGTTTTTTAACGCAACATATTGTAGAGATGACAAGATATAGAGATGGGACGCAGGGGAGTGTACTTGATTTGATTTTTAGCAATGAAGAGGATATAGTGGAACATGTTAATGTGGATAGCCCTATAGGTCGTAGTGACCATGCCTGTATAAGCTTTAGTTGTAACATTAAATCGGAGAGGGATAATAGAAGCAATAGAAAAATATACATGTATGATAGAGCAGATTATGAGCTGCTGAGACGGTGTTTGGACATTGACTGGGGGGAATATTTGAACGTTGAAGACGCTGAAGGAATGTGGAGGAAAATTAGAGTCAAACTGGAGAATGCTGTATCCAAAAGTGTACCAGTAAGGGAATATAAGGATAAAACAAAATTGAGGAAAAGAACTAACCCAGAATTGCCAATGAAAAGAAAGCTTTGGATATTGATTAGAAGAAAGAAACGATTGTGGGAAAGATTTAAAATTGTTAAAAAAGAACAGGGGGTCTAGTATAGAGGCTAAGGAAGTGGATCTGGAACGCAGACAAATAAACAATAAAATAAGGTGGGAAACAAGGAGGGGGGTGAAGGAGAGGGAGAGAGAGATAGCTAGAAATGTGAAGGATAATCCAAAAATATTCTGGAAGTACATTCAGGAAAAGTTAACAAGAAGAGTAGGGATCCCAGAGCTGGTGGGGGGGTTGAATGATGGGAATAGAGCGGAGACTGATAAGGAGAAAGCAGAGGTGCTGGGGAAATACTTTGGGGGGGTACTAACAGTGGAGTCGGAGGATGCAGTGCCTACTATTCCCATCAAACAGGCACCGGCGCTGGAACTAGTAGAGTTTTCCCATGCTAGAATAAGAAGGGCTATAGAAAAAATGAACAGAAGTAAGTCACCGGGACCGGATGGGATACACCCAAGAATCATAAAGGAAGGAGGGGAGATGTTAGTAGAGCCATTGAAAATGTTATTTGAGGTATCGTTTAATACAGGACAAATCCCGATGGACTGGAGAGAGGCGAACATAACAGCTATATTTAAGAAGGGAAAGAGAAATGACCCAGGGAATTATAGACCAGTCAGTTTGACAAGTGTTGTGTGTAAACTAATGGAAACGGTAATTAGAGAAGGAATAATGGATCATATGAAGTCAAACCAACTTTTCAGTGGGAAACAGTTCGGATTCTTGCCGGGGAGGTCGACGGTACTACAGCTAATTAAGGTGGTAGATGATTGGATGCAAATTCTAGAAGATGGTGATGTAATAGACGTGGTATATTGCGATTTTATGAAGGCCTTCGATAAGGTCCCACATAAAAGGTTAATAGAGAAAGTTAGAAGCTATAATATAGGGGAGAAATGTGTGAAATGGATAGAAGCCTTCCTGAAAGATCGGAGACAGAGGGTACTGGTGAATGGAATAGGCTCGGGGTGGAGGGAAATTACAAGTGGGGTACCTCAGGGATCTGTGTTGGGACCACTGCTGTTCGTTATATTTATCAACGACTTGCCTGAAGTTATAACTAATGGAAGTGAGGTATACCTGTATGCGGATGACACTAAACTGTATAGAAGAGTGAGGAGTAAGGAAGATATGGGTTTGCTTCAAGGAGATGTGGAGGGCATGAAGGGATGGTCTGAGCATTGGTTAATGCCTTTTCATCCAAAAAAATGCAAGTATATGCGGATTGGGACCAGCAAGATAGACAAGGTAGGATACAGTATGTATGAAGCGATGGAGGAAGTGAGTGCAGAAAAGGATATAGGAGTAGTGATAGACAATAAGTTAAATTTCTCAGAACATTTAGCGGAAAAGATAAACAAAGCCAATAGAATTGTAGGGCTGATAAGGAGGACATTTGTGTCACTTGACGAAGAAATCTTCAGGAATCTATATACAGCGCTGGTTAGGCCGCACCTGGAATATGCAAACCAGGTGTGGGCTCCATATATGGTAAAGGATATAGAAGCAGTGGAGAAAGTGCAGAGGAGAGCTAGCAAGCTGGTACCAACGTTGAAGAACACGGGCTATGAGCTGAGGTTGAGGACACTGGGGCTTCCGACACTGGCATATAGGAGAAAGAGAGGGGATATGATAGAGACTTTTAAGATAGTGTCAGGAAAGTACGATGAGGATGTGTGTGAAGGTATCTTCTTGATGCGGGAGGGAACAAGAACGAGAGGACACTCTAAGAAAATTTACAAAGAAAGAAATAGGCTTGAGAAGGCAAAGAACTCATTTTGTGATAAGAGTGGTAAATGAGTGGAACGCACTGCCCCAGTATGTAGTCGATTCCGAATCAATAAGGGAGTTTGAAAGTAATCTTGATAAAGCATGGGGAAGACAAGATTTGAAGTTTGATTATAAAACAAAAATACAGAATAGTAAAAATGTTGCGTCTGCTACCGCCGCCGCCAACACCGTGAACGACCGCAGCAGTGCAAGTACTGGTACTGAGCTGGATACACAGGCATAGTTTGCCTTTTTCCAGAGGATCTACTGTAAGAAACTGTAAGAAACTAAGTGAAGAAAAATACGCTGGGAACGTCAGCAAAGCAACGCTACCTCATCAGAAAGATAAAAGGCAGCAGAATTAATCGCGTAATGAAAGCCGCCTGCATCACAAGCTAACTCAACTATGAAAAAAAAAAAAAAAATCACCTGTCCACAACAGGACCACGAGGGTACATCCGAAATAGATGCCCCAAACACACGACCCAAAATACACTGCACTGCGGGCAACCAGCCCAGGACACTCCTGCTACGCATATCCTAACCTTACTCGATACATCCCGGAGTAAACAAATGAGAAAAAAACTCACTAGGGACGCAGCAAATGCGGAACCAGCGGAGCGTGGAGAGACACGTCCAGGCCGGCTGATCGCAGAGCAGAGAAGGAAGAATGACACCTGAATCAGCGTCTGGTCAAAGATCCACACAAGTACATCCACGATATGATGGAAAGCTTATTGGATAGTTATTCTTATTTTCTTTTTCTTTTTATTGTTTACGAAGTTTTTTTGTAGTGAGAACCCAATTCATAATGACTGAAGCCATGAGTGAGGTCGCGTGCGCTCATGATGAAGGCTCCTCAGATTTTAAATGCTCTGCGCGGTAGATTCAAACTACGGCGAATTAGTGTTTGAAGAGGATGCCTTATGTAATAGGCATGTTCGTCAATGATGGAGGGGCCACTAATAAATATATGTTTTGCACTAGCTTTAGGGATTATTAGTCATAGTCACGAGTCATATTATCATTGGATGCTTCTAATTATTGAGTTGTTCTTTGTTACTATTTAATGCTAGACAGTGGAGGGTATCTTTGGTCGTTGTCTGAGTTAAGTATAGGGCAAGTCAGAGCCTGTACGACTTCGACGAAGCTAGGCAGCCTGTAACCCTTGTGCATATTTTTCCTTTGCGAGTGTAGCAGTATACAAGCGAAGGGCTTTTGCCTACTCTTACTTGAATGCTTGCTACCTCATTTTGTTGACCTTTGTGGAGTGCCAGGGTAAGACCAGATACTTGAGATCTGGACTTACCAAGAGAGCCTCCTAGTCACTTAACATAACATAAGGGAAATCTGTTCAAGGGGAGACAGTAGGCTACGAGCATGCTTGCGCTCTGCCTAGCCTCCTGGTACCTTTTATGCCGCTGCTAGACTTTATTAGTAATAAAGACAGCATTGTGTTTATTAACTTTAACTGTGTATGCTTTAGGAATTATTCACGTATTGTTTTAGCCTAGGTTGATGCATGGTGCACAACCCAGTATGGCTGCTACTTTGGCTAAGGAAGTACTGTTTTGAGTGGCTATTATTAGTGCTGTCACAGAGTTGTTGCACTCCCTTGTTTTATATATACCGGGGTATGTATCCTACTTGTTGGTGTATTTAAGATACACGCTTTGGTGTCCTGCCCCTGCATTATTTCTGTTCTATATTCGACGAGCATCTTAGAGCATCAGACGTTTTCAGAAGATTCCATATCTGTTTGCTGTAGGACTAGACTTCCAGTATTTTCATAGAGCATTGAAGAGTTTAGTGTTGAGTACAGACTCACACTAAAGTTAACGTAAGCATATACTCCTTTATTAAATCTTGTTATAGTTTATTTAAGCATTGTTATTACTTGAGAGCATTTTATTAACGTAAATTACTTCTGTTGTGAGTAGGCTTTGCTGTCACCGGAAAGCCTTTGTAAAAGTGCACTAAAACCCAGTTAATTGATACCCCGTTATCCAGTAGATTAACTCTGGAGGGTTTAAGTGTTTTGTTCACCGGCGTAATAGTTCGAGGGTTTGGAATTAGCGTACCGTTGTTGCAGATATAGCCTATCATCTAGTCCATTATTAAGTGCCCTTGTTTATTTCGTAGTGCCGGTCGTAACAATAGGCATCTGAAAAACAGTTCCCGCGGGCCGCTACACAGGATCTTACGAACGGTACGTAACAGACAGTCCTAACCTAACCTAACTTAGTGTCCAAAGTGAGGTCTGCTGCTAGCCTATGTTCTTATAACATTTTCTGCCAAAGTACCGGCACAATTTAATAAAGAGTGTACACTGTACCAGTACAGTACTGTACTGTATAGGCCTAGCCTAGGTTAAGCCTGCCACCCTACAGTGCATTTATAGAGTTTTCGGCCATGATTTGGGTAGACCTGTCACTGAAGAATACTTTCGCAGTCTTACCGTTTGTTTTTGTTTTCAAGGTATAGGCTATAGGCAGAATAGGATACAGTAGGTATTACTGGTACTGTATCTTATTTTATTGTAGTTTATATTATGAGTGGAAGATTTGCAATAACTTACCCTAACCAAAGTCCAAACTTAGTGTCCAAAGTGGGATCTGCACCCTGCCTCTATGTTCTCATTTTGTATACCGGTAACTTTTTAGCCAGATTACCGGTACAATTTAATAAGTGTACAGCCAGCAGCTAGGCCTACCGCCTACAGTGCATTTATAGATTTCCCGGAATCCCGGCCATGACTTGGGTATCACTAAAGAATCTTTCCGCAGCCTTATGTACAATTGTTTGTTTTTATTTCTTCAAGGAATATAGTACAGTAGTTTATTGTTCAATTGTTTATCATGTTCTATCTATCTATCTATTGCCGGACGCCTTACTCCCCTTACGAGGGTGGCCATACACAGAATGCCCCCAAGCGGACCTATTCACTGTGAGAGGGACAATCCGAGCCAGTTTAGTTAAGGACTTACAGGATTGACCACTCAATTTAGGATCCGTCCGACTCCGAGGCCCTCTGTGCATCTTGTTAGCACTATTTTTCTACAGTGGTGTTTGGCTAATCCATCCACTAACCTGCCTTACCCTTAGGTAAGCAGTACGGATTTGTATCAGGTTTACTCCCCTAGACAGGTTGCCAACCAAGGCTGACGAGTCCCATCCACCTATGTATCATGTTATGAGTAGATAATTTGCATTACCTTACCCTAACCTAACTTTACTTAGTCTTAGTGTCCAAAGTGGGGGCTGCCACTATCCCCACAGTCCACACACCCACTAACTAACATATATAATTGGTATGTCTTGTCATTACTATAACCTGACTTCATGGGGGTAATGGAGACTTGATTGAATATTTTCGGAATTAGCCTAGCAGAATCTTGAGTCTTTTAACCCTCCTGGCCCGGGCTGTAAAGGACAGGGTGGGCTACCCGGGCAATCTGGCCGAAAAACGTATAGGCCTAGGCTACCGTATTTTGATTAATTTTAACTGCTAGAAATTTCCCACGCATCTATAATTGTAGTGCGGTTTCCAATCTGTAGACTGGCATTGAGTAGAGCTCTCTAAGTCAACTGGTTCAGTTGTGATGATGATTTTAGTGGAGAGCATTTTCAGGCGATGTTAGCAATACGACGATCTTTTCACTACTGAAACAACGACATACAGACATACAATAACAAACGAGTCTTCTCCTTCTTGTTTTCGGAGGTATGGTGACGCAACGATCGGCTTTGTTTACATGCGTCGGACGCACGGCGTTCAGACCAAGCTGAATAGGCTTTCAAGCTTACTGATCAGGTAAGGACACCCGGGCACCAGCCCTTATTTCGTGGTGTCATATTAAAATGACACCCGGGGAGGAAGGGTTAAAGTTGTGAAAATTAAAGTAAGTTTCTACGTTCCTACTGATTGTCTTAACCCGAGATGGGAATAGCCTACCCAGGTATTTTTTACTCGGCCCAGGGAAAATAATAGACAAACAAATGTTCTAATCAAAGTTTATTCTTGAAACTTGGTACCGGTATGTATTTTAACCAGTACTCTATAGTAACTCATGTATCATATGAAAGGATATAAATTAAGTATGTAATAGTTCTTGGAATGCAACAACAAATATACAGTACATGAAATCTTTATTGGACAAAAGTTACAAAACTAAAACAGGGACTGCTAAGAATAATTTAAAAACCTGTTTTCAATGCCTATATTAGTGGACCTGAAGTGAATCCCTTTGAGACTGAAGTACAGGCAGCCAGCTCCCCTAGTATCCTGATTAAACACCAGTAAACATATATAACATTCCTTTACTTACAATATTATTCATTCCTTTTAATAAATTTTGAGCATGTATTGTGCGTATATTTACCTTCACATCTCAAAATTTCTCCGGCGGCCGGGGGGGTACGCCCCCCGCACAAAGTTGATACTTGTAAACTTAGAAAAATGATCCAGAACTGGATATTTTCTGTTTTGGCACCCTGCTCCCTGTGACACCTCCACCCTGTTCTCCTCCTCCGTCACAACTCCTATCACATTCTCTTCCCTCCCTTCTATTCGTATAAAGCACTTCTTCAATTTCCCGTCCCCACTCTCCAGTAAAAATTTCTCTTATCCTCCTCACCCAACTTTCCATTATTTTCATCAGCCTTTTCTTGTAATTCCTTTATTTTTTTTTTCTTTGTTCTATGCTCAAATCCTTCTTTAGTCTTATATGTTTCAGTTCTTCATTTGTGTTTAGCCTCCAACTAAAATTTGTCACCGTCTCTGCCACTGCCCTGGTTTTAAACTGTACCCTTATAGGTCTTATCTCTCCCCTTTTATATCTACCTATCCTACTGACTTCCTCCACCTGCCCTTCCCATCCATATCTGTCCACATCCACACCTTTCATGACCTTCACTTTCTCCATATCCCTCACTTTTCTCACTCCATTATCATTCATATGAGCCTCTATATCTCCATGCATGATTACACCCCTATCCCTGTCCATGGCCTCCCTCACGACACTCTCCTTGTTCTTCATGACCCTTACAACACTGTAGCCTATAGGCTAGGGCCTATTCAAGAAAACTGAGAAAAACAAAAACACGAAATGCTAAATTCGCTGTGAAACCGGATCTATAATTTAACCCATTGGAATTATAACTAGCCTAAGATAAGACCATGAAAACACGGATTTTTTTTTATTTTAATACCACAAATTTTCCCGAGTGTTTTTAATAAAAAAAAAAAATCATTTGCATCAATAGGCCTATATAGTGTTTGTCTTCTCTGCTCTGCGCTCAGCCTGCCTGGACGTGTCTCCCCACGCTCCGCTGGTTCCGCATTTGTTGCGTCCCTAGTGAGTTTTTTCTCATTTGTTTACTCCGGGATGTATCGACTATCGAGTAAGGTTAGGATATGCGTAGCAGGAGTGTCCTGGGCTGGTTGCCCGCAGTGCAGTGTATTTTGGGTCGTGTGTTTGGGGCATCTATTTCGGATGTACCCTCGTGGTCCTGTTGTGGACTTGTGAACTTTTTCACTGTTAGCTAGCTTTGTGATGCAGGCGGCTTTCATTACGCGTTATTATTGCTTCCTTTTATCTTTCTGATGAGGTAGCTTATTTTTGCTGACGTTCCCAGCGTATTTTTCTTCACTTAGTGAAGTTTTTTCTGGGTTCCGAGTCAGTTCTTCCCTTTGCCGGAAGTGTTTGCTACAGTGGTGTGTTGACGGTGGTTCCTGTTGTGATATAATTCAGTGCTTTTTGTTTATATTACGACATGCTTACTTTTATGTCCGTCTGCCTAGGCCTAGCCAGCCTCTCGTAGCTTTGCCACATGTACAAGTGTTATTGATTTATGTTATAAATATGTACTACTGTGTCATGTGTGTCCTGGTTTAGTTGTGTATTGGCTAATTCCACGGACTATTTATGTGTCCTGGTTTAGTTGTGTATTGGCTAATTCCTCGGACTTTGTTGGGCCCGCCGTTAGTTGTGTTTTGGCTACGCCTCGATCCTGTGTTGCGTTCAGATGGTATCTGGACGGGGTGGGTTATTTCCGGCGGATTTTTCTCGATTACACCATGAAAAACCCGGCTGGTTGCCGAGTTTTAGCCACGCATGGTTTAAAAACAGGCTTGTTTCCCCGGCGAGTGGGTGTCTGTGGCTCCCCAGGACTGCGTCTCTGTGGTGCCTGTTTCAGGCCCCTTATGAATCCCGGCGGGATGGCTGTACCCATCTAACAGTGTTCATACGGACACGTGTTTGTAGTTTTTTCGGTTTTGCAAAGCCAATAAAAAACCTAAGCTGTTGTTGTTTTTCCTCCCCGGCGATCTTTTACAAAGAAGTGGGGATAGGATTGGTTGGGGTTAACTTTAAATCACCCGGCGGGTGCAACCTGGAAGGGTGGGATGAACTAATTTACAATAGAAATTCAGTTTAGTTGACCAGACTTTGAGGGATGCATTGTGTATCACCTTCAACATACGGCGAATTAAGGCACAATTGGGGTTAACGTTTTTAAACTATTATTCACACCCGGCGGGTGCTCCTTGGAAGGGTGGGAATAACGAATTTTCAATTCAGTTAGTTAACCAGACAATTGAGGGATACGTTTTGTATCGCCGCCTTCAGCTTAAGGCGTAATTGGGGTTAACAGTTTTTAAAAAACTAATATTCACGCCCGGCGGGTGCTCCCTGGAAGGGTGGGAATAACGAATTTACAATTCAGTTAGTTAACCAGACAATTGAGGGATACGTTTTGTATCGCCGCCTTCAGCATACGGCGATCTAAAAGGTTACTTCGGGAGAAGTTAAGTCTCGTATATGTGTCAGGCTTCCCAGCTTTTGATCCACGAGATAATTCACGGGCCGGCGTCTTTTTTATTTATTTTTTTCCAAAATTGAATCTGGAAACAAACACCACCGGAAAGACTAAAATCAGTTATAAACGCCATGCGGGTCTCTATATTATGTCAGAGGGTATTCATAAATCTTTTTGGACAAGTTAAGATCATTTGAAATATTTTACTTAGGAACCCCACCGCGTAGCGATCCGTAGTCGTTGTGGATTGCGTCTCGTTACCCGGCGGGTTATTTAACACTTGTGTGCGGACATGTTGGATTAACCTTATGAGCATTAATTCCTGGAAATTTTCTTTTTTTCCAGAGCTGGGTCCCGGCGGGTCTATACAGAACCTGGAGTAAGTTTCCCACCAGTCTCTGTCATGGCTACCTTTGCCCCGGTTTTTGCTTTATGCATTACGCCCTCCTGTTCAGGTATCCCTATTTTTGCGCACACCCTTTGTATAAAATGTGTTAAATGTCTCGACCGCTCAAGGGATCTGTGGGTGATGCGAAACTGTACCTTTTGCTCCCAACTCAGTTTAAAAGTCTTACAAGACAATGACAAGACCGCAGCGGTCGCCTTACGGGAGGTCAGGCAGCAGATGACCGCTTATACTACTATTGTGGCTCATAAGTCACTTCAATGCGATAACGTCCAGTTATGGGATAAGTTACTAATTGAGCACCCTCCCCTTAAACGTCCCTCTAGAGTAACTGTTCGTAAACCAACAGAGACTGGACAGGGTTCTATACTTGCTCCAGCCCCAGGCACAGCTAAGCGACAGCGAGAACTGACGCCCCTGGTGGCAGCCTCCTCGTCACGGGCGAGATCTAAGTCCAGGTCCCCGCTTAGGCAGCAGCCGCCGAGTCTCTCTTCTTCACCAACGAGCAAGAAGAGTAAGACAGAGGGGTCAACGAGTGAATATAGCGAGAAATCCTCTAAACCCAAGAGCAGTTCGCGGTCGCACTGTAGCCACAAATCTTCCCGGAAGACTCACATGATCGAAGGGCCTCCCGGCGTTCACCGGAGTCTAGTGCCTCTCGTCATACCTCTACCCCCGACAGAGCTAGTGTGCAATCTCATAGGGAGAATTTAGTACCAGTACCAAAAGATAGTTTACCTCTTAGTATTTTAACTCTAGATTTGGAGAGTTCAGTGGACAGTGATCGTCCACTGGCAGAGTCAAGTGGGAACTCCATAATTGAGGGTATGTCAGACTCCCAAGGGAGTGCAGGCCAAGGCATGGGTGTTTGGCAGTTTTCTCAACCTATGGCTAGAACTACACAAACAGTGGCTGATGTCCACAGGGATGCGGCGATCCCATCATCTAGTCCTGACTTGTCTTTACAACAAGATGAGACTCCGGCTTCGGCGGAATCCTCTCGTGGTGAGCCGGATGACAAAGACGATGTATCTATCATATCATACATGGAAGTGCAGGAGTCAGGGTCAGTTTTAGACGCCGCACAGGATCGTAATGATTCACCTTTGAGTTCATCATCGAATAAATTTGTCACAGCAGAGGAAATAGATGGGCTGCTAGTTAATGCTCTCACAAAATGTTTTGCCCAACAGCCGGAGACTCCTACAGTGGACCTGGGAGCTCCTATGACAGGTTCTAACGTCCGGCCTCTGATGACTTCTATTGCTTTGACTCAGATCCCTCACCCTCCCTCTATATCACCATCGGTGGTCACTAGGCCTGCTACGGCGGCACTGACTACTTCGAATGTAAGGGTTATAACGGATGTCAATCCACCCCCTTTAGATAAAGCACCTATGAGAAAGGTAGCTATGCCCTTACTGTACGGCCCAGATGAGTCATGGGTTCACTTGATCCCCACTAATCCAGAGGTCGCTCAACCTACCTTGTCAGGGGAACTTCCGGTACCACGTGAGTGGGTAATACAAGGCAATAAATCTAAAAAATTAAGGGCCTTGGATACTTTGGGGAATGTACTAGATGTTAATATTAAGGCCATTCCTAATTATTATCACCAGGACTATTTTGTTTATACTGCTAAACCTGCCCTGCCCCCTGCCTCAGCTTCGAAACTGTTTTCTGACTGGTCCAAGCACGATGGTTTTAATGACATAAAGACACTGTCAACCCTCACACCAGAACTTGATTTGCAAACTGTCACAGACTCAGCCGCTAATCCAGTGTTGAAGGTGGGGCAGTTGGGTCCGGGACCTTGGGTGGATTGGGAGACGGAGGCTCAGAACTTTGCGACCACCTTCACCTCAAAAACTTCCTACCAGATCCCTCAGGATAGTCATTCTTGGTTTTCAATGCCAGTGTGTTCTGCCGGCGGAGTCCCTTCGGCTTTGTTTGATTTCTTAGCTGCCCCCAAAATCAATTTATGTGAACTCAAGGATCCTTTCACTACCCCTACCCCTACTCACCTAGACCGAGAATTTAGGCTACGGGGGAAAGCAATTAGACTGTTCTCACAGTACATTGTGACGCAACAGGTGGCTAAATCGATGCTCCGGTCCACTCAGGCAATCGCAGACGCGGATGCTAGAAGATCGGTTGAACTGCCTCGGCGACTGCTCCTTCAGTCGTCAATTCAGTCATTGGGTGACATACGCACAGCCTTGCTTGAGGCGGTGCGAGCACGACAAGATCTCAGGATGTCCTTAGTACGGAGGCTTCCTGATCGTATTGCGAATCAGGTGGTCATGTCACCAGTGCTCACTCCCTCTTTAATGTCCCCCGAGGTGTGGAGAACCGTTTTTAATATGGCTCAGGCCTTTAAACATAGTCCCGCCCCTTCTAAGAAACCTGCCTTTAACTTCCCCAAACCCAAGCCAGTCGCAAAAGCACAGCCGGGGGGATCTAAGCCCTTTCATCTACCTAAGTCCTCCTCCACTCAAGGTCAGTACAGGTACAAACAGGGTAAGTTTACAGGTCAGAAAGGAAGAGGCTATAATAAACCAGGTCAGGGCACGTCTTCTGCCAACGCTAGCCAGCCGGCGAAGCGTCCACCACCACCACCTCCACCACCATAAAAAAACTAATGTCTCTCTCATTCCCGGGGCCGGTCTTAACCTTTCCTACCCGGGCTGCCTTAGGTAATGACAGCACGAAAGCAGGGCCAATACCCGGTATGCCTTATCTAAGGCATGAGCTTAATAGCCTAATTAAGCTTGGTCCGAACGCCGTGCGTACGACGTATGTCAACAAACCCAAGCATTCGTCACCGCACCTCCGAAAACAAGAAGGAGAAGACTCCTCAATGTTATTGATATGACGTCATGACGAAATTAGTGTCTGAAAAGCCCCCATATTGGCAACATCTCTGCAATATTGGCTTCACTGAAATCATCATCACAACTGAACCAGTTGACTTACAGAGCTCTACTCAATGCCAAAATACAGATTGAAAACCGCACTACGATTATAGAGGAGTGAGAAAGTTTTAGCAGTGAAAATAAACATAAATACGGTAGCCTAGGCCTAGACGTTTTTCGGCCATATCGCCTGGGTAGGGGCGACCGTCATTGGCTGAGACAGCCCGGGTAGGAAGGGTTAAGGCGGGTGGATCCGAGGGTAGTACAGCCGGCGAACCCTTGTCTGCTAACTGGGTCGTTCCGAACGTGTCACCAAGCATGGCCGTTAAACACTTGGGCAAGGATGGTGGCACGCAAAGGCATCACTTGGCAGTGGCTCCGGCGACCTCGTTTACGTCAGCCGACAACGGCGAATCTAGTTTCTTTAGAGGTGGAGTCACTGGTCACGGAAATGATGGCCAAGAATGTCATCATCCCGGTCCCTCAAAATTACCCAGTCTTCACATCCAAGCTATTTTTGGTTCCCAAAAGGGACAGTGTTCAGATGAGACCCGTCGTAGACCTGTCGTATCTGAACCTTCACATTCACAACGAGTCATTCAGGATGTTAACAGTGCACCAAATCAGACTAACACTTCCGCCGGGAGGTTGGATGTGTTCCTTAGACCTGACAGACGCTTATTGGCACGTCTCGGTAAACAAAAGATTTCAAAGATTTCTGGCATTATGGATCAGGGATCAAACTTATGTTTTTCAGAGGATGCCATTCGGTTTGAACCTGGCACCTCGCTTATTCACGAAATTAGTCCAGCAAGCACTGATGCCATTGTTACAACAAGGGATCAGGATTTTATGGTACCTAGACGACTGGCTGGTGGTGGCAGAGACAGAGCAAGTATGCATAAATCATGTCAACATAACATTAAAACATGTCAAAACTCTAGGGTTCAAGGTAAATCTGGTAAAGTCAAACCTTGTTCCCTCACGAGTAGTTCAGTGGATAGGGCTGGTTTGGGACACAGCTGCTCTCACTCTGAGTCAGAGTGTGGACAATCGAAACAGATTTCGCAGGAAACTGTTCAGGTTCCTTCACAGTCTGACTACGACACGCAGAATCTGGGAGTATCTGGTCGGCTCTCTCAACTGGATTCAACTAACTGTAATGTTGGGCCGGTTGAAAGTAAAGCGTTTAATATTGGAGGGCAACAGATATTTTCCGCTATTGCCGGCGAAAAAATTATGGCCCATACCAAAATTAATCCACAACTTACTAGCGGTCTGGGCGAAGAGGGAAATGTTGCACTCGGTAATGTCATGGACCTCTCCTCCGCCGACGGTATGGGTAGACACGGATGCGTCAGGAACGATAGGTTGGGGTTTTCAGTCAAACCAAGGGCACCAGGGTCAAGGGCTTTGGTCCCATTTAGAAATCTCCCACATCAATGTCAAGGAATTACTAGTCCCCTTATATTTCCTTCAGGCTCACGGCTCTACTTTACGGGGCAAGGCGGTGGCCTTCAGAATGGACAATCTGAATGCGGTTCACTGTATTCAGAAACAAGGGGCAACGAGATCTCGAAAGTTGCTAAACGTGTCAGAAGAGATTTTTACTCTAGCCAACACACTAGACATTCATCTTCATGCATCTTATCTCCCAGGCGTAGCAAACGTCTGGGCAGACGCTCTGTCTCGGAGACAGAGCACAACAGTAGAATGGGCGCTCAAGCAACCCATTTTCAACCAAATGATTGCAGAGCTTTACCATCCACAAGTGGATCTGTTCGCATCCAAGGAGACTCACAAACTCCCACTATACCTCACCCGCCGGACGATAACGCCGGCAGGGGGGCCAGACGCCCTGGTGACAGACTGGAACAGGTGGAGTTCCATCTACAGTGGAATCTCGTATCTAACGAATAATAGGTGCCGAAAAAATCGCGTTAGATCCAGATTCGTTAGATATGAATACATAAACTAATGGGAAAAATGGTAATTGGTGCCAAAATTTAGACAGAGTCCCCATTTTTACCTATTTTTGTCCTTCCGAGTGCTATTTTGTGACATCAAATATATTAAAATCATGTAATATATTAATTATAAGAAGAATTAATAATAAACCAACCTGTGAGTGAATAATGAAGTGTGTAGGTTAGACGATGTCGAAGATATCCGAGCAGGGAGGCTAGGCTAACTGGGATGCGCCGCGCACCTACTCACCTCCACCACCGCCTCCCTCTCTTAACATTGCCACTAAAACATGTCTTTGCAACAGATAGGCTGGCTTTAATTTTAGTTTTCTGACTCTTAAAGTTACGCACTGTCCCCTCGGGAAACCCAGTTATTTTCACTATCTCGCAGTTCTTGAGGCCTTTTTCAATTACTGTAGTTCAATCACTTTCGCTTTTTCCTCTGCCGTATATTTATTCATTTTTTTTCCAACATGCGTAACCCTCTTCACTGGTACTTTTGTCTTTCTTTCATGCATATTTCCATTCTCACCACTCCCCTCTCCAGTACCTGAGGATTGGGTCGACATCACAAAAGGCGTAACATAACAAAAGCTTAAGGTTGGGGCGAGTAACACAACAAAAGATTGAGTTGGGTTGAGTAATGTAGGCCTAAGGCGCGGCGCGGACTGGACTGACGACAGTGACGGGGAGGGAGGGACGCCACTTAGCTCAGTACGGTAGGCCTATTTGGCGGGAAATTTGTAAATTCGATACCGGGCACCCAGAATAATTGCCGTTAGATATGGATTTTGGTTCATTAGATTGAGATCGGGTAGAGCTCCAATAGGGTCGTTAGATGCAAATTCGTTAGATCAAAATGCGTTAGATGCGAGATTCCACGGTATCTGTTTCCGCCGCCAGACGCATCTCTAATGTGCCATGTAGTAAATAAACTACGAGGTTATCGGGGCTTAGTCTCGATAATCGCGCCCCTGTGGCCGGCGCAGTTGTGGTACCAGCAATTGAAAACGTGGTGCCCAGACCCGGTGTTGCTCCCGGTCGGATTTTTCCACTTAGACACGATTGGCAACCTAGCGACCTCGCTGACTTTTGCATTATGGACATTCAGGAGGCCAAGTGGCTAGCACCGTATGGTAGAGAGGTGACCAATAAATTATTGAATCAATATACTCAGTCTACAAAACGACAGTACCAATCGTATTGGCAAGCCTTTACTTCTTGGATCCTTAGAACAGAACAAACGGTGCCATCGGTGGCGTTAGTTTTTAATTATTTAAATTATCTGTTTGAGCAGAAACGTTTATCTGTGGTAACGTTAAAAAATCACTTAACAGCGATTAGGATACCATTTTGGGACCTTACCGGTCTCTTAATACCAGTTGCGGAGGAAAAAGGTTTTATGAGGGCATGTTTTAAACTCCGTCCACCTCCCCGTCAGCTCATGCCTACTTGGTCTCTGGACAAAGCATTGTCATTACTTCACTCCCGTCTGTACCAAAATACTGCAGATTTTACATTACTCTTAAAAAAGGCGGTATTCCTTTTGGCTTTGGCCACCGGGAACAGAGTGTCAGAGCTGGCGGCGATGAGCAACACACCTAATTGCCTCAGGTTTGGTAGGCTTAATGAATGTATTCACATTGCACCTTCCCCAGGGTTTGTAGCCAAGAATGAGCACAGTGCACACGTGTTTTCTGAGTTCACTGTGCCGGCGTTGAACAGGGGAAAGGTGCACCATAATTTATGTCCAGTGCAAGCTCTAACCAAATATTTGAGGGTAGCTCCTCTAAACCCCCAGGGTGCTTTATGGGTGGCAAGTACGGGTAAGCGCTTACTGAAGCGTAGATTGGCTTCTCTTTTGGTCGAGGTCATTAAAGAGAGTAATCCCGGCGTTGTGGGTAGGGCCCACGATTTACGCAAATGGGCAGCCTCTTTGCGTTTCCTTAAGAATTTTTCTGTGGAAGATATTACGTCCACGCATTTGTGGGCCTCTAATCATACGTTTTTGACTCGGTACCTGTCAGTAGCTCTAGACAAACCTTCCTTGCCATGTATAGCTTTAAGGCAGAGGGTCTAGGTGGCCCTTAAGTCACTTTTTGTTTTAATTTCAAGGAAAGGGGGGGGGGGGGGTGCAGTCAGTGTAACATAGGACACCCTAGACCCCGCCGGAGTATAAAGAGCTGTGATACGAGTATGAGTAATGTGACATGAAAATTTCTCTGTTCTATTCAGGGCAGGAAATTGTGCTAGTACAATGTTAGTACAAACAACAGTGTTGTTATATTAGTTTTGGCTGTAAAAGCAATTTAGTTTTAAGCATTGGATATATTTTGCAAAATATTTCCACGAGTATTATGGGGTTATATGTGCACATGTAAACTTATAAGTTTTTATTTTTCACCACTTATGTTGAGTGGGGTGCCTTTTTAACTTACAGATCTGTTCGCAGAGTCTCAAGAGTTAACCTTTTGTATCAAGCAGGCTTCTTTGAAGCACGCCCCTGCTTGACCCCCTTTTTGTATATATGTGCTGCGCCATTAAATATATATTTTTCAAAGTAAGAATACTATGTGGTTGTTTGATTATCTGCTTTTCTAGAGTTATGATATGATTACGAATGTCCCCCTCCAGTCTTAGAAATCAGGCATGTTCGTCAATGATGGAGGGGCCACTAATAAATTATAGGTTTGACTCCTGTAAGGAGATAAAGAAAACCTAATATTTAGTAGTGGCCCCGTAATCATTGACGACTGGGGCCTCCCGACCATCCCCTTCCCATTCGTTGATGTATTAAGGATTTTGGTTACTTGATATGTCAGTGAAGGAAGAATGACGCCTGAGTCAGCGTCTGGTCAAAGATCCACTCAAGTACATCCACGATATTATGGAAAGCTTATTGAATAGTTATTCTTATTTTCTTTTTGTTTTTATATTTTACGAAGTTTTTTCGTAGTGAGAACCCAATTCATAATGACTGAAGCCATGAGTGAGGTCGCGTGCGCTCATGATGAAGGCTCCTCATATTTTAGATGCTCTGCGCGGTAGATTCAAAACTACGGCGGATGAGTGTTTGAAGAGGGTGCCTTATGTAATAGGCATGTTCGTCAATGATTACGGGGCCACTACTAAATATTAGGTTTTCTTTATCTCCTTACAGGAGTCAAACCTATAATAGTGTTTGTAATTAATTAGAAATCTTGGGAAAACCTATTTTCCCCATTAGGCCTATAGATCGATGTTGAGACACGCCCCCCGATATTGATTTGAAGAGACATTAGCCTAACCTAACAACCTTACCAAACCTAACCTAGTATTATGGGTGGGGGCCGCTGGCCCCACACCCCCGCTGGTTGAGTAGTAGGCTAATCCCTTAGTAAAAAAAAAAAAAAAAAAAAAATTGGCTGTCGATTATACGAAGGTGAAAGAAAAGTCGATGAAGTCTACGGTGTTTACTCTGCAATCTTCAGCTTTGATTGTACAGTACATTGATAACGGGAAAGTACCGTATTGACAACCTTGTTACGAAAATTAAATTTTAGTACCATACTTTTATATTAGGTTTTTCAGAGGGTTTAACACATTTTCAGGACAAACTGGATTTTAGGTCACGTATGGGATTATAGGTTTGACTCCTGTAAGGAGATAAAGAAAACCTAATATTTAGTAGTGGCCCCGTAATCATTGACGAACATGCCTATTACATAAGGCATCCTCTTCAAACACTAATCCGCCGTAGTTTGAATCTACCGCGCAGAGCATTTAAAATCTGAGGAGCCTTCATCATGAGCGCACGCGACCTCACTCATGGCTTCAGTCATTATGAATTGGGTTCTCACTACGAAAAAACTTCGTAAAAAATAAAAACAAAAACAAAATAAGAATAACTATCCAATAAGCTTTCCATCATATCGTGGATGTACTTGTGTGGATCTTTGACCAGACGCTGATTCAGGCGTCATTCTTCCTTCACTGACATATCAAGTAAACCAAAATCCTTAATACATCAACGAATGGGAAGGGGATGGTCGGGAGGGCCCCAGTCGTCAATGATTACGGGGCCACTACTAAATATTAGGTTTTCTTTATCTCCTTACAGGAGTCAAACCTATACTTTATTAGTGGCCCCTCCATCATTGACGAACATGCCTGATTTCTAAGACTGGAGGGGGACATTCGTAATCATATCATAACTCTAGCAAAGCAGATAATCAAACAACCACATAGTATTCTTACTTTGAAAAAATATATTTAAATACAGCGCAGACCATATAAATACAAAAAAGGGGTTCAAGCAGGTGCGTGCTTCAAAGAAGCCTGCTTGACAAAAAAGGGTAACTGGAGATTCTGTGAACAGATCTGTAGTTACAAAGGCACCCCACTCAACGAGTGGTGACAAAAATAACAAGTTATAAGTTTACATGTGCACATAATAAACCCCATAATATTCGTGAAAATAATTTGCAAAAGATCTCCACTGTTTAATACTAAATTGCTTTCACAGCTAAAACTACTATAACAACCCCGTTGTTTTGTACTAACATTGTACTAGCACAATTTCTCGCAGAGAAATTTTCATATCACATTAACCATAAATTGTATCACAGCTCTTATACTCCGGCGGGGTCTAGGGTGTCCTATGTTACACTGACTGCACCCCCCCACCCCTTTTCCTTGAAAGTAAACAAAAGTGACTGTAGGGCCACCTAGACCCTCTGCCTTAAAGCTATACATGGTAAGGAAGGTTTGTCTAGAGCAACTGACAAGTATCTAGTCAAAAACGTATGATTAGACGCCCACAACTGTGTGGACGAAATATCTTCTACTGAAAAATTCTTCAGGAAACGTAAAGAGGCTGCCCATTTGCGTAAATCATGGGCCCTACCCACAACGCCGGGATTACTCTCTTTAATGACTTCGACCAGAAGAGAAGCTAATCTCCGTTTCAGTAAGCGTTTACCCGTACTCGCTACCCATAAAGCACCTTGGGGGTTTAGAGGAGCCACTCTCAAATATTTGGTTAGAGCTTGCACTGGACATAGATTATGGTGCACCTTTCCCCTTTTTAACGCCGGCACCGTGAACTCAGAAAACACGTGTGCACTGTGCTCATTCTTGGCTACAAATCCCGGGGAAGGTGCAATGTGAATACATTCATTAAGTCTACCAAACCTAAGGCAATTAGGTGTGTTGCTCATCGCCGCCAGCTCAGACACTCTGTTCCCGGTGGCCAAAGCCAAAAGGAATGCAGCCTTTTTTAAGAGTAATGCAAAATCTGCAGTATTTTGGTACAGACGAGAGTGAAGTAAAGACAATGCCTTGTCCAGAGACCAAGTAGGCATGAGCTGACGGGGAGGTGAGCGGAGTTTAAAACATGCCCTCATAAAACCTGTTTCCTCCGCTACCGGTATGGAGAGACCTGTAAGGTCTAAAAAGGGCACTCTAATCGCAGTTAAGTGATTTTTTAACGTTACCACAGATAAACGTTTCTGCTCAAACAGATAATTGAAACATAATTGATAACAGATAATAATTGAAAACTAATGCTACTGAGGGCACAGTCTGTTTTGTTCTAATGATCCAAGAAGTAAAGGTTTGCCAATGTGATTGATACTGTCGTTTCGTAGACTGAGTATATTGATTTAATAATTTATTGGTCACATCTCTACCGTATGGTGCTAGCCACTTGGCCTCCTGAATGTCCATAATGCAAAAGTCAGCGAGGTCGCTAGGTTGCCAATCGTGTCTAAGTGGAAATACCCGACCGGGAGCGACACCGGGTGCGGGCACCACGGCTTTAATTGCTGGTACCACAACTGCGCCGGCCACAGGGGCGCGAGCGAGACTAAGCCTCGATAATCTCGTAGTTTGTTCACTACGTGGCACATTAGTGACGCATCTTGCGGCGGAAACAGATAGATGGAGCTCCATCTGTTCCAGTCTGTCACTAGGGCGTCTGGCCCCCCTGCCGGCATTTTCGTCCGGCGGGTGAGGTATAGAGGGAGTTTGTGAGTCTCCTCGGACGCAAACAGATCCACTTGTAGATGGTAGAGCTCTGCAATCATTTGGTTGAAAATGGGTTGCTTGAGCTCCCATTCTAATGTCGTGCTCTGTCTCCGGGACAGAGCGTCTGCCCAGATGTTTGCTACGCCTGGGAGATAAGATGCGTGAAGATAAATGTCTAGTCTGTTGGCTAGAGTAAAAATCTCTTCCGACACGTTTAGCAACTTCCTTGACCTCGTTGACCCCTGTTTCTGAATACAGTGAACTGCGTTCAGATTGTCCATTCTGAAGGCCACCGACTTGCCCCTTAAAGCAGGGCCGTGAGCCTGAAGGAAATACAAGGGGACTAGTAATTCTTTGACATTGATGTGGGAGATTTCTAAGTGGGACCAAAGCCCCTGACCCTGGTGCCCCTGATTTGACTGAAATCCCCAACCTATTGTGCCGGACGCATCCGTGTCTACCCATACTGTTGGCGGAGGAGAGGTCCATGACATTATTGAGTGCAACGTTTCCCTCTCCGCCCAGACCGCTAGTAAGGTGTGGATTAATTTTGGGATGGGCCATAACTTTCCCGCCGGTAAGAGTGGGAAATATTTGTTGCCTTCCAATATTAAACGTTTTACTTTCAACCGGCCCATTACAGTTAGTTGAATCCAGTTGAGAGAGCCGACCAGAGACTCCCAGACCCTCCGTGTCGTAGTCAGACTGTGAAGACTGCGAAACCTGTTGCGATTGTCCACACTCTGACTCAGAGTGAGAGCAGCAGTGTCCCAGACCAGCCCTATCCACTGAATTACTCGTGAGGGAACAAGGTTTGACTTTACCAGATTTACCTTGAACCCTAGAGTTTTGACATTATTTAAAATTATGTTGACATGTTTGATGCATAATTGCTCTGTCTCTGCCACCCCCAGCCAGTCGTCTAGGTACCACAAAACTCTGATTCCTTGCTTTAACAACGGCATCATGGCTTGCCGGACTAATTTCGTGAATAATCGAGGTGCCAGGTTCAAACCGAATGGCATCCTTTGAAAAACAAAATGTTGGTGCCTGATCCGTAAGCCCAGAAACCTTTGAAATCTTTTGTTTACCGATACGTGCCAATAAGCGTCTGTCAGGTCTAGGGAACACATCCAACCTCCCGGCGGAAGTGTTAGCCTGATTTGGTGTACTGTTAACATTCGGAATGACTCGTTGTGAATGTGAAGGTTCAGATAAGACAGGTCTACGACCGGTCTCATCTGAACACTGTCCCTTTTGGGAACCAAAAATAGCTTGGACGTGAATACAGGGTAATTTGTGGGGACCGGGATGATGACATTCTTGACAATCATTTCCTGGACCAGTGACTCCACCTCTAATGAAACAAAATTCGCCGTTGTCGGCTGACGTAAGCGAGGTCGCCGGAGCCACTGCCAAGTGATGCCTTTGCGTGCCACCATCCGTGCCCAAGTGTTTAACGGCCATGCTTGGTGACACGTTCGGAACGACCCAGTTAGCAGACAAGGGTTCGCCGGCTGTACTACCCTCGGATCCGCCGGCCTTAAGACTGGCACCGGGAGTGAGAGAGACTTTAGTTTTTTTATGGTGGTGGAGTTGGTGGTGGTGGACGCTTCGCCGGCTGGCTGGCGTTGGCCGAAGACGGGCCCTGACCTGGCTTATTATGGCCGCGTCCTCTCTGACCTGAAAACCTACTCTGTCTATGCCTGTACTGACCTTGAGGGGAGGAGGAGGACTTAGGTGGAAGAAAGGGCTTAGATCCCCCCGGCTGAGCCTTAGCGACTGGCCTGGGTTTGGGGAAGTTAAAGGCAGGTTTCTTAGAAGGGGTGGGACTGTGTTTAAAGGCCTGAGCCATATTAAACACCGTTCGCCACACGTCAGGGGACATTAAAGAGGGAGTGAGCACTGGTGACATGACCACCTGATTAGCAATGCGATCAGGCAGTTTTCGGACTAAGGACATTCTGAGGTCTTGTCTCGCTCGTACCGCCTCAAGCAAGGCGGTGCGGATGTCACCCAAAGATTGGATTGACGACTGAAGAAGCAGTCGCCGGGACAATTCAACCGATCGTCTGGCATCCGCGTCTGCGATTGCCTGAGTGGACCGGAGCAAAGACTTGGCTACCTGTTGAGACACTATGTATTGAGAGAACAGGCGAAAAGCTTTCCCCCTTAGCCTAAATTCTCGTTCTAGGTGAGTTGGGGTAGGGGTAGTGAAAGGGTCTTTTAGCTCACAAAGATTAATTTTAGGGGCAGCTAAGAAAGCAAACAAAGCTGAAGGGAATCCGCCGGCAGAACACACTGGCATGGAGAACCAAGAATGAGTATCTTGAGGGATCTGGTGGGAAGTTTTGGAAGTAAATGTTGTCGCAAAGTTTTGAGCCTCTGCCTCCCATTCCACCCAAGGTCCTGGACCCAACTGCCCCATCTTCAAGACTGGATTAGCTGCTGTGTCTGTGACGATTTGCAAATCGAGTTATGGAGTGAGAGCTGACAAGAGTCTTAATGTCATTAAATCCATCATGCTTAGACCAGTCTGAAAACAATTTTGAAGTTGAGGCAGAGGGTAAAGCCGGCTTAGCAGCATAAACAAAATAATCCTGGTGATAATAACTAGGTATAGCCTATATGTTGACATCTAGTACATTTCCCAAAGTATCCATGGCCCTTAATTTCCTAGATTTATTGCCCTGGATGACCCACTCACGCGGTACTGGGAGTTCCCCTGACAAGGTAGGTTGGGCGATCTCTGGTTTAGTGGGGGTCAAAAGGACCCATGACTCATCTGGTCCGTAAAGCAAGGGCATAGCTACCTTTCTGAGAGGCGCTCTGTCTAGAGGGGGCGGATTGACATCCGTTATAACCCTTACATTCGAAGTGGTCAATGCCGCCGTAGCAGGCCTAGTAACCACTGATGGTGACAGAGGGGGAGGGTGAGGGATCTGAGTCAAAGCAATAGAAGTCATCAGAGGCCGTACCGTAGAGCTTGTCGTGGGAGCTCCCAAGTCCACTGTGGGAGTTTCCTGCTGTTGGCTAAAAATTTTAGATAAAGCATTACTAAGAAGCCCATCAATTTCCTGTGCAGTGACAAATTGACTTGATGATGTACTCACTAGTGAATCATTAAGATCTTGCGCGGCGTCTAAGCCTGAACCTGACTCTTGCCCTTCCATATCCGATATAATTGAAACCTCGTCTTTATGATCCTGTTCCTCCTGAGAAGATCCCGCCGAAGCTGGGGTACCACCTTGTTGCCAAGATAAGTCAGGAATAGAGGATGGGATCGCCGCGTCCCGGTGGACGTCAGCCACTGTGTGAATAGTTTGAGCCGGAAGTGGGTGGTCAGGTCCTGGCCGAGAATATCGCCAAACACCTAGGCCTTGGCCTTGGCCTCCCTTGGGAGTCCGAAACACTCTCAACCACTGAGCCCCCTGAACTCTCCAATTCCAGGGTTAAAATGTTAATGGGTAAATCATCTTTAGGTACAGGCACTATACTGGACCCCTGAGACCGAACACAAACTCTGTCTGGGGTAGAGGTACGATGAGAAGCACTAGAAACTAGCGAATGGTGGGAGGCCCACTGCTGTTCGTTATATTTATCAACGGCTTACCTGAAGTTATAACTAATGGAAGTGAGGTATACCTGTATGCGAATGACACTAAGCTTTATACAAGAGTGAGGAGTAAGGAAGATGTGGGTTTGCTTCAAAGAGATGTGGAGGGCATGAAGGGATGGTCTGAGCATTGGTTAATGCCTTTTCATCCAAAAAAATGCAAGTACTGTACATGCGGATTGGGACCAGCAAGATAGACAAGGTAGGATACAGTATGTATGAAGCGATGGAGGAAGTGAATGCAGAAAAGGATATAGGAGTAGTGATAGACAATAAGTTAAAATTCTCAGAACATTTAGCGGAAAAGATAAACAAAGCCAATAGAATTGTAGGGCTGATAAGGACATTTGTGTCACTTGACGAAGAAATCTTCATGAATCTCTACAGCGCTGGTTAGGCCGCACCTGGAATATGCGAACCAGGTGTGGGCTCCATATATGGTAAAGGATATAGAAGCAGTGGAGAAAGTGCAGAGGAGAGCTAGCAAGCTGGTACCAACGTTGAAGAACGCGGGCTATGAGCAGAGGTTGAGGACACTGGGGCTTCCGACACTGGCATATAGGAGAAAGAGAGGGGATATGATAGAGACTTTTAAGATAGTGTCAGGAAAGTACGATGAGGATGTGTGTGAAGGTATCTTCTTGATGCGGGAGGGAACAAGAACGAGAGGACACTCTAAGAAAATTTACAAAGAAAGAAATAGGCTTGAGAAGGCAAAGAACTCATTTTGTGATAGAGTGGTAAATGAGTGGAACGCACTGCCCCAGTATGTAGTCTATTCCGAATCAATAAGGGAGTTTGAAAGTAATCTTGATAAAGCATGGGGAAGACAAGATTTGAAGTTTGATTAGAAAAAAAATACAGAATAGTAAAAATGTTGCGTCTGCTACCGCCGCCGCCAACACCGTGAACGACCGCAGCAGTGCAAGTACTGGTACTGAGCTGGATACACAGGCATAGTTTGCCTTTTTCCAGAGGATCTACTGTAAGATACTGTAAGATACTGTAAGATGTAAGATATCAATGCTAACCCTGCGGGGGTCTGGGGGCGGCAGCCCCCAGGTTAAGTTTGGGTAGGCTAATGACAAAATATGGTTTTAAGGGGCATGTTTTAATATTGCAAAATAATGGGTAAAAATAAATTTGCAGAAGGAAAAACACCTTAAAACACACTAGGCCTAATCAATGAAGGAACTGATGAGAAAAAGGATTATAGGCCTAGGTAAGATCCTGTGTAGTGGGAGGAACTGTTTTTCAGATGCCTATTTACTAAGAATCATTGAACAATATCTTTAACCTAACCTAACCAAAACCTAACCTAACCTAACCTAGTATAGGCTATTAGTGGACTATTTATTAATCTAAAATGTTAAAATATATTGTAACATTACCAAATTATTGAAATATAAGTACAGTTCCTCCCGCTACACAGGATTATACCTAGGCCTAATACAAAAAACACATACGTGACCTAAAATCCAATTTGACCCATTTTCATATGATCGGTAAATGTTTATCACCAACCAGTGACGAGTTTTTCAGGTTATTTGTTGTTGTTTTTTGTTTTTTCTTTGATACACAGTGTTGTTTAATACCAAGGACTCTCGCATTTTACTATTTTCCCATTATCCATCAATCTTAAAACACGGCCCCCGATAGTGGGGAGGGCTATGAAGATCAGGGAAATTGCGGGGTAAAAGCCGAAAATAAAGGGGTAATATTGGAAGAACTCTGAAAATACAATATTGAAAAGTAACAAAACCTGAAAATGGAAAAACCCGAGCCAAGTTTTGACCAAACTTGGCTCGGGTTTTTCAATTTTTCAGAGTCCAAAATCACAGTAACCTCATTTCGAAAGTTGGCTCGGGTTTTTTTGTTTTTCAACGTGGATAAAGCAAGTAAGAATGTGGTTAACATTAGCCTAACCTAACCTAGTAAATCCCCCGCTAAATCCATGAAATCCGAGCCAAGTTTTGTCATTAACCTAACCAAATAACCTAACCTAACCTAACCTAGTATTATGAGGTTAACATTAGCCTAGCCTAACCTAACCTAACCCGCTAAATCCCTTAAATCCGAGCCAACTTTTGCCAAAGAAAAACGAGCCAACTTTCGAAATGAAGTTAGGCCTATTGTGATTTTGGACTCTGAAAAATTGAAACAAAACTTGGCTTGGGTTTTTCTATTTTCAGGTTTTGTTACTTTTCAATATTGTATTTTCAGACTTCTTCCAATATTACCCCTTTATTTACGGCTTTTACCCCGCAATTTCCCTGATCTTCATACCCCTCCCCACTATCGGGGGCCGTGTCTTAAGATTGATGGATAGGCTAGGCCTAATGGGAAAATAGTAAAATGCGACAGTCCTTGGTTGTTGTTGTTGTTGTTCCCCAAGCTGCCTGGCCTAACAGCCCCAAGGCCCCGAACAAGGCCAAGGCCATAACCGAGCGCCCCCACAGAACCCTCCCTGCCGACCACAATAAAGCCCGGGTGACCGAACCCACTCCATAGCGGGGAGCTGAGAAGGGTGCGGAAACGCCCGGGAAACCAAAGCCCCACCCAGGGCCCTGGGCCCCTAAGCAATTATTAACCTGTTAAGCGCTAAATAGCACTAGGAGCTAGGGTAGTTATTTGTGCATTTCTGCCAAAATATTCGATCTCACAGAATTTAAAAAAAAGTACCTCAATGTCTTGGAAATAAGCAGCCACATCCGCCAATATATATATATCCACCCTAAAAAAATGTGGGTGTGGAGTTACGGTGGCTGCAAGTTGAAAAAAATGGGCTGATAGGCACGACATCCCCGATCGAGCGAGTGTGTGTGAGTGAGTCAGGCGGGAGGAGAGAGAGAGAGGGTGGAGGCAAGAACGTGCGATTGATGAGAAGCAACGCTCTATATCTCGCCTAAAAAGCACCTTTATGGTTTCACCTGTTCATATTCATGAGTAAGGCAGCCCATGTGAATAATATACACTGATAAATGAAGCGCAGAGAGGCATACGGACGAATAATTGGCGAAATAAGAGTGGTGTATTGAGAAAGGTGGGTGGCGCGGGAGAGAAAAGGGGTCAGATTACAGTAAGTAGATGAGATTAGCGTGGGTGTATGCACAAATTTAGACCTTATAGACACTTTGTGTTGTCGTTGCTATATTGTAAACAACGATAAGACTTCTTGGATGGCGCAGTATGTTAGAGTAACCCGATATCTCATTACACAATTTTTACGCACTATTTGCTTGCAACTCATGGATGAAAGGTTATTTATTTACTTGTAAATTTCTTTACTGTTTGTTCGTAATGATAGAATATGTTAGGTTATGTAAAAGTATTATACATACTAAATACTTCGATATACACAAGTGTATCGAGGGTATATATATATTTGTTTTTGTCAAGCATTCGTCTGCCCGAAAATACGTACGCACTAATCGCTGTCAGTATAGTGTGAACAGTCATGGTCTAGTGGTTAGAGTGATGGACTGAGTGAGATGTAGGCCTAGAGACGTAGGCCTAGAGACGTGGGTTCGAAACCAGAGAGGTTATGGGGATGTTTTTGGAGTGTTTATATCACTTGAAAATTTTTTTTTTTTACATACTTACGCCCAGCTATTCATAAAGTCGAAAACTTTGATGAATAGCAGAGCGTAAGTATGTTTTTTTGTGTTTATTTATTTGTTTTTTGTTTGTTTTTTTGTTTGTTTTATTATTACAAAAGGTTGTTACAAAAGGTTAGTACATAAGTATAATATTACATAGGTATATATATAAATAAAACAAAATATTGCCTGGCTAATGAATTAAACTGAAAAATATTGCTTATATATACAGTATACTGTATACAATAATATACTGTGTATATATATATATATATATATATATATATATATATATATATATATATATATATATATATATATATATAAAATATATATATATACAGTATATACCAAAACATATGAACTTATCCTACAACTATAATTTGTACATGTTATGATAATATTATCACGTTGGTCAGGTACGGGCAAGTAGGTAGGCAGGCAGGTGTTTTGAGATCACGTTGGTCAGGTACGGGCAGGTCAGGTACGGGCAGGTAGGTAGTGAGGTAGGTGGGCGGGGCAGGAGTTTGGCTGAGATAGGGCGACACAGGTACCACTCCTAGTAGTACTTGAGTGAGTGGTAGTCCCTGAAGCACTCGCCCAAACACAACCCAACGTTGCATTCCTTGCACATTGATGTGACTCGGCTTCTTCTTTGTGGCTTTCTGGTGGAGTGGGCACAGACCTGGCACTGTACTTGCAGCCTCCGGGTGCCAGATAGCTCGGTGTGGATAGGGTAGTGTTTGTCATATCCATCAATGACTCTGTCTGGGAGGTTGACTGCACGGCGACCCCTGTGACCGGAGACTGGTTGGTGTTTTTGTAGGAGTTGGTAGGCGACGTTGTATATGAACTCCCTGAACTTGAGTTTTTTGTTCGGGGCCATGTCTTTTTTTACCAGCCACATGTTGTAAGCGTTGAGCATCGTGATGTCAACAAAGTGAAGGAAAAGCTTGTGATACCACTTCACTGTTTTTCGTAGGCACTCAACGCCTGCAAGCTGGCAATCAGACTTGTCCACAAGGCGCATGTACTTGGTATAATCCACCACCATATCAGGTTTCTGGATAGACTTCTTGGTACGGTAGTGGAATTTACCAGAGTCCACTTGGGCACCTGTATGGACAGTCGAAAGCAGGTGAACTGGTCGCTTATCGAGCCACTTTACCGCCAGAACTTTCCCAGACTTCTCCAGCTGCTTGTAGTGCTCTTTCTTCTTTCTTCTTGGTCTGTCCAGTCTGCGGCGCCTTTGTTCCTCTGCCAAGTTGTCATCAGAAGCGGTGTCACTGTGGGAGGGGTTGTCCAGTTCTATGCGATTGCCTTGGAACTTAGGCATGAACTTCCTGCTAGTTCTGACAGTCCCACATGCCCCCGTTTTGTGGTCATGGAGGAACTGGCAGAGTGCAGGACTTGTATACCAATTGTCGGTGTACAACGTGTGCCCCTTGTTCAGGTAGGGCTCCAGCATCTTTTTCACAATGTGCCCTGACATGCCCAATGGGTCGTTGCCACCGACTTTTGGAATGTCTACATCAGTGCCGGTGTATACGATCATGTCGAGCACTATTCCACTTTCACAATCGCACAACACAAAGATCTTGATCCCGAACCTGTGTCTCTTCAAGGGGATGTACTGCTTGAACACCAGGCGTCCTTTGAAAAGCACGAGCGACTCATCAATCACCAGGTTGGCAAAGGGGTAGAAGAATTTCCTGTACCTTTGCAACAACATGGTCAACACATCCCGAACTTTCCATATTCTATCAGCTCGGTTTGGATTATTATTGTCTGCGAAGTTCAAAAATCGCAGAAGCAAGAAAAATCTATCACGAGCCATATATTTCCGGAAAATTGGGGTGTTGATGATTGGGTCGTGCTTCCAATAATGCTCCATTACATGCTTCCTGCAGAGAGGCATGATTAGCAACAACGCAAAGAACACAAGGAGCTCAGGGACAGTCGTATCAACCCATGCACGAATTCTTGCTCTAGGAGATATCATATCAATTCTTTCCCTCACCCAGGTAAAATAGCCATTGGTTTGGGAAACGAAATGAGATAATACCTCCTGGTCAAAAAATGCACAGAAGAAATCAGATTCCGTGGACTGGTCATTGCAGGGCCAGTCTGCTGTTGAACCAGCCAGATTGGCATTGAACTGGTGCAAATCTGGTTGGAAATGGGACCCTTCAGACCAGGCAAAATTATACGCCCGTGGGGGATCAGGATCAGCCCCTCCGTCAGCCACGTCGTCTGCGCCTTCGTCGTCAGACAGGTCTTGGTCATGGTCACGGTGCAGAAGTACATCGTCGTCTTCCGAATCCTCTGCACCTCCCTCATATTGGTCTTGATCCTCCTCAGACTCGCTCCCACTATCACCACCCCAGCCATAGTTCCTGGGATCGAAGGCTTCCCCTTCTGCAGCGTCGTCGTCAGAGGAGTCAGGAGGGAAGAGGAGGGCGTCAAACTTGGATGGCATTAGACCGGCTGCCAAAACTCTACGAGGCCCTCCAACAGCAGCAGGGGCATGGGTGGGCGTGGGTGGTGGAGCAGGGGCGTGCGTGGGCGGTGGTGCAGGGGCGGCCGTGGTGGGCAGTGGTGCAGGGGCGGCCGTGGTGGGTAGTGAGACAGGGGCGGCCGTGGTGGTGGTGGTGGTGGTGGCAACGCGGGGGTGGTAGAGGCGGGAGGTGTCACCTTACTCCTCTTGAACTGATAAGGGTGTCCTTTACCCTTACCCTTCTTGCCAACTACCCCCGATGCTCCTGCATCCCCAGGACGGCCACTTGTACTTCCTGTGGTGGTGGGCGCCGTGGGCGTCGTTGCCACAACAGTAGAGGCAGTAGTTGTTGTGGTAGCAGTTGTCAGAGCAAATGCTGAGGACAATGACCTCTTCGCACTCGTCGTGCTTGTTGCACGTGTCGTGCCTCTCCCACCACGTGTCGTGCCTCTCCCAGCACGTGTAGGTCTTCTTGGCTGCACTGGCTCATCATCCTCAGAAGTATATACGTAGGAGGGGTCCCTGGCACGTGTTCGTGTCCTGCCACGAGCACTAACACCGCCAGCAACAGGGTTGGGCGAGTCAACAGGGAGCGTGTAGGCTCCATAGTGACTGAGAGCGTACTGCGTGTGTAGACTGTGTGGGGTGCGTGCGGCGGGTGGTTGTGGGTGCCATCGAGAGGTACCATGTCGCACTAAACGTGGCGCAATTTGTGACTCCCCAGACAGCTTGGCGCCGTTTTGGTACGCCTTTAAAAATCCTGCTTCCGTGAGGCCTATCGCGTTCCCTATAGGAAGCCTTCCGTGAGGCCTATCGCGCTTGCCGGGTTAAGGGCAAAGGAAAAATGTGACGCTTTGGCTTCCAATCTTGGTAGATTGGGAGGTCAATCCACGGAAGAGACGCCGTCACTTGAGATCTAGAAAATATGTAAGTACAAGGAACAGTCAGAGTAAGCTATGGGTATGGCAGAGATCGCTCAGTTCTCACTCTGATAGACCAGCCCATCACCACATGACTAGAACCCAATCCTCTCAGCATCAGCTAGGAAAGGCCCTAGAAAGCCGCCTTTGGCGGCGGGATAGCTCCCCTATTTCAACCGCTTTCGGGGTTGTGCACCCGCCCTTGTCACAGTCCTTGGTATTAAACAACACTGTATATCAAAGAAAAAACCATCTTCAGACTGATCCGGTAAATAAAAATACCATAGCAGGGTGTCAATCCACAAAATATGAATTGTGTTATCATTATGGTTTATTATTTTGTTATCATTATAGCGCGACGGAGCGGCGAAGGCGCGAGCTCTAGGGCGGTCCGGGGGCATGCCCCCCTGTGATTTTTTTGAATTTAGGTGTCTAAAACAGCATTTCCTGCAATCTAAAAGCAATCAAGATGGAAAATATGGAGACCAAAATTATATCAATTTACCTTTTTTGTTTCTTAAAAAAAAAAGGGTTGGGGGAGTTTCTGTTATCATTATACAAAAAGTTCATTTGCGTTATCACTAAAAAAAAACAGCGTCGTTTGACACCCTGTACCATAGTACAACAAATTACCTGAAAAACTCGTAGCACATACCACCACGACCTCCATGTTAGGGTTCAAACTGAGCCCGCCCGGGCCAGCGAGGGGCGTGACGTGACGACTGAAAGACTGTGTGATTGGTTGATAATTTGATGGAAGGCTGTGATTGGTTCATGCTATGGTTCATGATTCCTAAAAAGACCGCTAGGTGTAGTGACGTTCGACTGAAAGATTGAGGGTAAGAGCTCCCGAACGACGGCCATTGTGTACTATTGCGCCGCGGTCATCGACAGAGAGGTATTTCTTACAGTTTCTTATATTTCACTTATAGCGAATTTGCTACGGTAAGTACATATACACCAACAAAGTATCGTTCATGAAAGTGATAACACACTAATAATCATTGATGGGGCCCGTCACTGGTTGGTGATAAACTCTTACCATATGATCTTTAGAGCTATCGATAACTGGAAGTACCGTATTAACAACCTTGTTACGAAAAAGACATTTTAGCCTAGTACCATACTTTTTTATTAGGTTTTGCCGAGGGTTAAAACAAATGTTGGAAAAACTAAATAAGATGGTCACCAATTTTCCCATGGATTTTTATACTTTTCCCTGTTAGTTTTCATCAATATATAGTGTTTGGAAATAATTACAACCCTCGGCGAAACCGTTTTCCCCATTATACAACGATCTTAAGACACGCCGCCCGATAGTGGGGAGGGCTATGAAGTACAGGGAAAATGAGGGGTTAAATGCGTAAAACGGCGATTAAAACGTATTTTGGCAAAACTTGGCTCGGGTTTTAAGGTATTTCTAAGGCCTAAAACCCAATATTTCAAAAACCCGAGCCAAGTTTTGGCCAAAGTTGGCTCGGATTTTGAGAGTTTGTAGACAACAAAATGACAGTAACCTCATTTAGAATTTGGCTCAGGTTTCCCGAAATTGCAAAGCCATAAAACCCGAATTTTGGAAAACCCGAGCCAAGTTTTGGCAAAACTTGGCTCGGATTTTGCGAATTTTAAGAGTAAACAAATTACAGTAACCTAATTTAGAATTTTGGCTCATGTTTCCCTAAATTGCAAACCCCAAAAAGCATAATTTTGGAAAACCTGAGCCAATTTTGGGCAAAACTTGGATCGTATTTTGAGAATCGAAAAAGACTAACTAAATGTCGGAAATCAGCTCATGATTTCCCTAATTGCAAGGCCATATAACCATATTTATCGAAAACGTAGCACTTATTTAAATCATAAATATCCAGTAACATAGACCTAGCACATTGGATACAAGCCTAATCCACACCTAACGCCTACAATATGTCCGCAGTACCTAGTAGGCCTACGTGGGATACAACATGGCGGTTGGGCCGGCGCCCATTTAGTAACCTACCGGTATTCGGCCGTATTTACCTAATTGTAGTTTACAGGAGTTGAGCTAAGCTCGTGTTGTCCTGTCTCTCAGTCTACTTTTTATCCAATTTTTTCTTGAAAATATGGATATTCCTTGCCCCTACCACCTCCTCCTCCAGCCCATTCCATTTGTCAATACATCTATAGGGGAAGCTAAACTTCCTGATATCGTTCTTGCAGGTAGGTCTTTTTACTTTGTAGCTGTGGCCTCTAGTTATTCCTGTATCTATAATTAATATATCCTCCCTATCCAGCCTCTCCAGCCCCCGGGTGCATTTGTACATCATTATCATGTCTCCCCTCTCTCTCTCCTCTCTTTTAGACTCGGTAGATTTAATTTGTCTAATTTGTCTAGCCTCCCTTCATATGGCAGTTCTCTGAGACTTGGAACCAATCTAGTAACTGCTCTCTGGATTCTTTCTAACTTGTGAATATGCTTCTTTAGATGCGGGGCCCACACCACTGCTGCATACTCCAATCTTGGTATAATCATACTCTTCATAATTTTCGCTACCATGGTCTCATCCAAGTAGTTCAGAGCAACTTTCATATTCCCGGCCATTGCATACATTCCGCCAAAGAGCTTGTTAATATGTTTCTCTGGCGACAAATTATCTTGTATAATCAACCCTAAATCCTTTTCTTTTTCGGCCTTGCTAATTATATTATCTCCCATCCTGTACTCCCAATTTGGTCTATTCACACTTCTTCCCATATTTAACACATGGCATTTACTTATATTAAATTTCATTTTCCACTTGGTGCTCCATTCGTATATTTTATCTAAATCCCCTTGCAGCTCCTCACAACTACTTTTATTTGTTATTTGTCTCATAACTTTTACGTCATCTGCAAACATTGACATGTAGGAGTTTATGCCTATCGGCAGGTCATTCACGTACATAAGGAACATGAGAGGTGCCAACACAGATCCCTGCGGCACACCACTCTCAACTTTCCGCCACGATGAGTAAGTTCCTCTAATGTTGGTCCTCATTTCCCTAGCTTTGCGCAGTGGCAGTATCGTAACCAATGAGGTTTAGTTTTCCGAGTGACGTATCTGCTACTGCTGAAGGCCCAAAACACGGTTAAAGTTTTCACATTTCATCTTTGCCTAGTACTTGCGACACCTCGGTTGGGTTACCTTCTTAGGAAGGTAATCAAGTCGTACCCCACCTGCTCGTGGTGACCTCGCAAACACCCATTTCTATTTATTTTTTCCATTTATTCTTTTTTCAAGATAGGGTGACACAAACGGGGGCGGCGCTACCTGGGTTTATCCCAGGTAGTAGTTTAATTTTACTCTAAATTTTATTAAGTGTTTTGTATATTTTTAATTGTAGGCTACATAAATATAAACAATGGCCGGCCAAGGCAAACGGAGGCAGAGTTTATTGGGAGATGAAGAGAGCTATGAGTTTGAGGGATTTCTGGCAGAGGGTGGTGAAGTGGAGGATCAATTGACTGTAGTGAAGAGACAGATGATGGGTCTGTTAAGATGGAAGGGAGTTATGGAGAATTGGAGGAGAGATATAGGTGTGAAGGTGGAGTCACTGACAGAAATATGTGGAGCCAGTTCAGTAGCAACTGCAGATGGGCCATTAATTGCTAACCTAGATGCAGTGATAAGGAAAGTAGATGAGCTGGAGGCAGAGAACATGGCACTCAAGGAGCAGCTAAAGGAGTATGAGGGCCATTTAAGTGAGAAAGTAAAGGGAGTAATAAGTGAGGAGAAAGATGAGTGGACAAGGGTGGGGAATGCTAAGGTGGATGCATTGGAAGAAATCATGAAGGAGCAGGTGGAAGAGAGAGAAAAAGAGAAAAGAGAGTTTGAGAAGAATGTAGTGCAGGTTTTGAAGAGCAAGGAAAAGGTAGTGAGGGAAACAGCGGAGACCAAAAAGGAGCCGACCAAACGCACCACTGAGGTGGTAGATGGTTGTTGTTGTTGATGATGCTTTTATTTTATACTAGCCCACTGGGCCTAGGCCCTCTCAAGGCTAGTGGTGGAGGAGGTGGTACAGAGTTTAAAGGCACATATATGTCAGCAGTTATATGTCATTGTATAAATTTATCGCTCTCAGGAAGTGACGAATAGGGGTGAAATTGAAAGAGTCTGAGTCAGAGAGGATGCCATGTAATGAGGTGTTCAGCAAGAATCTCCGTCTTTCAGATGCATAGACGGGACAAATACAAAGAAAGTGAAAAACAGTCAATGATGTATGGCAATGTTGGCATTCAGGTGGTGGACCACGAGGGGTGGACATCAGGTAACCATGTGTGAGGCGCGTGTGGCCTAAACGTAATCTAGTTAATAGGGTTTGGTCTGCACGTGAACCATTAATTGAAGAGGGCCACAAGTGTATGTCATCCTTAATGGAGCGAAGGTGGCCAGTTAATGGTTGCGCTCTCCACTCAACTCGCCAAGCGTCATAAACATGGCGACGGAGGACAGGGAGCATATCCTCCGAACGCAGCAAAGTAGTAGAGGGTGTACCATGACACGCTTGCTTAGCGAGGAAGTCTGCACGCTCATTCCCGGGAATTCCTACATGCGCGGGGATCCAGCACAGTGTGATGGAACGATTAGCGCACTGTAATTTGTGTATTGCGTGGATGATAGTCTTGACCAATGGGTCCTTGGGGGCAAATACACATAAGGCTTGCAGTGCACTCTTTGAGTCACTACAGATAACGACCCGTGGAGAGTTCCTCGACAATGAAGAGATGGTGCTTAAAGCACCTTGAATAGCCCATAATTCAGCAGTGAAAACCGTGGAGTGATGGTGTAAGGTACTTTGAGATAAGCCATGGTCTGAGACTGCAGCGCAACCCACGGCATCCGCAGTTTTCGAGCCATCGGTGTAAATGAAAACAGCCGGGATGTGATCATCAAGATGTTGTAAAGCGAGATGTCGACGTTGAGATGGGGCTTGGGCATCAAGTTGATCTGCTAAGTGAAAGCAAACTGTAGGGTGTTTTAGGGTCCACGGAGTGATGTGACTAGGAGGGGGAGTTATGGGAGGAACGGTGATACTGTAAGTGGAGAGCAATTGGCGAGACAATAGTGGGAATGGCACTGGAATGGTTGAACGATAGTTATCTGTGGAATGGAATAGTTCTAGTAGAGTTGGGTCATGACGGAGGCGAACAGCCGTACGCATGAGGACTAAACGACGGTGGTAGGCTAGAGGTAAGGTCCCAGCCTCACATAGGATATTGGAGACACGAGAGGAACGGAATGCCCCGAGCTAATGCGGATGCCCAAATGGTGTACGCTGTCGAGGGTTCCTAATGTGGAAGCAGAGGCCGTGCCATAGACAGGGCTACCATAATCTAGGGCTGAGAGGATGGTAGCTCTGTAGAACAGTAAAAGCGTAGCGCGATCTGCGCCCCAATGGACTCGTGCGACTGTTTTCAGAACATTCATTCTCTGGAGGCAACGTGCCTTTAAGCAGGCAATGTGACTCTTCCAATTGAGGTGAGTATCAAAGATTAAACCAAGGAACCTGGTATGTGGAAGGATCTGAATATTAGAATGTCCCATGGTGAGAGTAATGGACTGGTTACGTAAATGTCGAACATTTCTATAGAATACAACGGCGTTAGTCTTTTCAGCAGAAAATTGAAAACCAGCAGTGGATGCCCAAGAGTGGATGGATTTGAGAGCAATGTTGAGACGCCGTTGTATGTGAGTCAGACTGGGAGAAGTATAATATATTGCGAAGTCGTCCACATACAAGCTATACGATATTTCAGGTGGGAGGCTGCGTATGACACTATTGATCGCCATAATAAAGAGTAAGCTGCTAAGGGCACATCCTTGTGGTATTCCATTAATTTGTGACATAATGTCCGATAGGAGACCATTATTTTTGACCTGGAATGTACGGTTAGAGAGAAAATTTTGTAAAAAGCAGGGAAGAGGACCCCGCATGCCAGAATCGTGTAAAACTTTTAAAATCCTGTGTCTCCATGTTGTGTCATAAGCCTTAGCAATGTCAAAAAATATTGCCACTGTGGGTTGGTTCTTGGAGAACCCATCACGTATTTGGTGTTCAAGGCGAATAAGTGAGTGCAGTGTAGAACGGCCAGGGCGGGAACCATTCTGATATGGGGATAGGAGGGCATGTGACTCAGCGTAATGTAAAAGTCGAGGATTGATCATTTTTTCCATTAATTTGCAGAGGCATGAGGTAAGCACAATCGGTCTGTAATTTGTGGGAAGACTATGATCTTTTCCAGGCTTCGGTACGGGTATAGTGTAAGCATGCCGCCAAGACGGTGGGAAGTAGTTACTTATCCAAAACTGATTGTACAGTTGTAAAAGATGTTGTAGCGCACGAGGATGGAGGTGACGGATGAGAGCGTACGAGAATCCATCCGGGCCAGGAGTAGTGTCTGTACACAGGTCGAGCGCGTGTCGCAATTCCGGAATTGAAAAAGGGGTGTTATATTCATGTGTTTTCCCGCTATGAAAAGATAGCGGGCGAGACTCCTCCATACATTTATAACGAAGAAATTGACGAGGCAATGACTGGTCTGAGCTGACGTGACAGAAATGTTTGGCATGTATGGCAGCGTATGTCAAGGGGGTCATGTGTAAGCGAGTCCGAGGCAGGGTCTTTGAGTGGAGAGAGTGGAGGCCGTACAGTGCATCCGTTGATACTGCGAAACTTTTTCCATAAAGTAGAGAGAGGGGTGCGGGAATTGAAGGACGAGATATATGATCGCCATGAAAGTATCTTGTTGTCAAGGATACTGCGTTTGACAACTGCACAGATCTTGTTATAGAACGTTTTAAGGGCAATTTTTTCAATAGTGATGGTTATAAGGTCAAAGTAACGATTAGTGGAAAAAAGCCGGGGGGAAACAGTCTTTAAACGCCGCTGCCTAACACTCAGACGCTTAAGAAGGCGTTCCACACGATGCTTGAATTTTATCATTTGGGCTAGAGTGGGCGTCCACCAAGGGACCTGGCGAGGGTGCGTCAGCGAGGAGGTAAGCAGGATATGAGTGCGTGCAATGGAGTTCAGGAAGGACGAAAAATAATCAAAATTGTGGGCAGGGGAAGAGGTAGGGGAGAAGTCCGAAACGTCTGCAGAGGAGTGCGTATAAGACGTCCAATCGGCTTTAGAGAGATTATAACTCGATATTTGAGGGGAGGATGCAGGGCACAAATACTTAAGGAGTATAGGGTAGTGGTCGCTGGAGAAGCGATCCTGTAAAACTGACCAGTCAAATAGGGGAGCTGCGTCATCCGAGGCAAAGGAAAGATCAACAGCGGAAAATGTACAGTGGGTAGCAGATCTGTAGGTGGGGTTGTCAAAGTTGAGACAACAAAGAGTAGAATGAAGGAGATATTTTTCAATTTTATCGCCTGGGATGTCTGTGTTTGGGTTGCCCCAAAGGGGAGAGTGTGCGTTAAAGTCGCCCAGAATAAGGTACGGTGGGGTCAGTTGTTGTACTAGTTGATGAAGGTCTGAAGTATTGTAATGACAGGAGGGTTGATTGTAGGAGGAGCAAACAGTCAAGGAAGGAAGGTTTGGTAATGAAATGGAGACGGCAGTTGTTTGAAAAGGGTTGGGGTCAAGGGTGACAGGAACAAATACGCACTTATAGTGCACAAGGATGGCCGTTCGGAGATGTGAAGGGGTTATAGGGGAGCTAGCAGCAACAGCATAATGCCTGGGGGGGACAACAAAATTGCCTACATGTTGGAGGCAAATGCATAATGGTGAATATAATTTAAGTAATCGTTGTAATTCTCCCATACGGAGGCGAGTTTGGTATCCGTTTATATTCCATTGCAAAATGTTATATGCCATCAAGAATAGGATTGTCAGAGTCATCGACAATAGAGGTCTCTTGAAGAGAGTCCGGTAAAGGTTGTGAGTGTGGAGAGGGTTGTGTGGATGAAGGTGAAGGGGTAGATGTAAGGTCTGTAAATTTTCAGAAATAGCTGTGAATTGTGTGACTAGTTTAGGAACAAGGGTGGGGCAGTGGAGGAGTTTTTGGCGCAGAGTGTCCATAAATAGATAAGCGGAGGTAACATCTTCATCAGGGTTAGGGGGAAGTGTACGTGTGGTGACAAATTCCTGCGTCCGAGCAAGGAGGCAGGGATCCGTGGCACAGATATGGGGTGCGATGTAATTACGGAAACAAATTGGACATCCACATTTGTCAGGTGGGATATTGGTGTGACATATCAATACAGGAGATTGTGAGGGGCTTGGGGTATGATGAGTCTTTATCGAAGGTTTGTCAGATGATGGTGTCGTAGGGTTAGCAGGAGTTTGTGGGGGAATGTCTCTAGGTTTGGGAGCATCGGGATCTGGGCAGTGGGGAGCGGCTAACGGAACACGTCGCTCAAGGTTACAGGGAGGATCAGGCGTGGTGAGGGTGGTACGCACATTGACAGGAGGTTGGTGAACATCAAATCGGGATTGTGATAGCTCTATATTAGTAAAGTCAGAATCCAACAGGTTATTGTCCTTCAGGAATCTCTGCATCAAGTCCTTGGGCGTAGGATCAGATTCACAAATATGGGTGACACAATAACAAGGAGTCGGGTGAATTTGAGCATCTTCCGCTGGAGCTCGCTTGGAAAGAAATTTGTGAAGATGTTCGGTGAGTACTGTACGGGTAGAAGTCTTGTGCTGAAGTAGAAAGAATCGGCCGCAGTTATGGCAGCCACAGTCCGGATCGTGGGTAGGCATAACCCACTTCTGTGTGGTGGAACCGAGTTTCGAGGTCCGGGATAATGACCGGATAGGACTTGCAACCTTACGCTTTTTCCGAGGCTGCGACTGGGTGGAGCGAGATTGGGGAGAAGCCTCTATATCTGGTACTGTGTTACATTCCATGAGGTTCTCGTCGGCAGTCATGTTCCAAAACTCAGTATCATCGGTCAAGTTAGTAAATCCCTCGAACCTGTTAGAGGTGGATAGGTCCGGGGAGTTAAGGTGAACTAAACGGAAGGTATCATTGGTGGGGTAATGTTGTGGGCTAATAGGTGGTGCCGGAGGCTGCTCTGGACGCTGGTGGTCAGAGGAGTCAGCGGGTGTAGTTGATTCAAACCGTCGATATGGAGGAGATTTACCTTCCTGCCTTAATTGTGCTGCAGCAGACCGGAAGGGGAGTCCTTTTGTGGCCTGTAAATGTAATACGTCACGATGAAACGCAAAGTGCGGGCATGTTCTGTCATTGGCTTTGTGGGACCCGTCACAATTTGCACAACGGGGTGCGCTGACTTGACAATTGTTGAGAGCATGTTGTTCTGAGCCGCAATATAAGCAACGAGCATTGAGAGCCCGACACCGTGGGGTTGAATGCCCAAGCTTCCAGCAATTTGTGCATTGTCTCGGCTTGTTAACATACCTTCGTACCTGCAGTTGGCGACCTGCAAGACGGACATGCATAGGGAGGTCATGGCGCTTAAAATAGATTTTGACAATGCGTAGTGGGGGCCGATTTCCACGCTGAGGAGCAGTATAAGTGTCAACTTTAACAACAGTGGGGTCAGTTCTTTGCAATAATTTTAAGATACGATTGGTTGAGTCTGTAAAGCTCTGATCTGCAAATTCGAAGTCGGAAGGGAGCACAACCGTGCCAGTACACTGATTCAGGTATTCATCTGGTTTACCTGTGTATCTGTCGTTGGGGGTGTCGAGGTAGGCTTGTAAGGCTTCTGATTGCTCCTGTGGTTTCACCTCAATCATGCGCTTGGCCGATCCAACAGCATGCATGGTGAAGTCACCAATATCTTGTGCGAGAGTATCGTATAGACTGAAATCATCCATAGGTTCACCAGAGACCGTGAAAAACCGGGACCAATCAGGGGGACTGAACATAGCGTTATAAGTGTCCTTCGAAGCAGGGGTATACGTGTTACGTTTACGCCTTTGTCGGTTATGCGAAGGTACGAACGGTTGAAGCGTGTGAATGGCAGAGGAAATACCGGCAAGGTCTTTTCCTGTACCTGCATTAACGGCCCGTTGAGATCGTGGAGGTACAGAAGCAGGTTTAATTGAGGTAGGAGATCCTGCATCCGGAGGGAAGATGGTAACAGATGGAGTCACAGACGGGTCAGGGATGCAAGAAGCATCCGTAGGGGTGTCAGCTGAGGGCATGCGAGGTTCTTCAGTAAGGTTGTCAACGGAATGAAGAGGTAGGCTAAGGCTAGAATCATAATCTGGTAATTTAGAAGTTAAAGTCGAGACTGTGGGGTTGTCATCACTATTATTGATCACAGAGGCAGGACTGTGCATAGGAATTGATGCCGGGGAGATCACCTGATGGATCTCACTACCCGACGATGGAGAATTCGTCACAGTATCCTTAGGAGGTTTGCCAAGGTCTGTGGGTGCCATGCCTGAGTGGGGAACTCCGGCACTGTTGGCAGCAGGGGAAGGGTCCTTGAGGCAGTCCAATTTCTCGCAGGGGTCGGCGTCAGAGGGGGCAATTTTAGATTCCATAGGACGAATATTTCTAAATTCATCTGAGTCAGATTCCAAACCCACCATGGAGCCACAATTAGAGGACGGGACGACCGCCCTAGGAATTCTTGCAGATATACACCCCGACTAATGCACCTTAAGGGCCGTCGATCCGTCGATCGCCGACCCAGCACAAGGGTTAGGGTTTGGCATAAAAGTTTCCCCTCGCTCGAACACGTCGGGTACCACAGTTCGACGGGTGTAGGGATTGCCGACCCACAACACCCTCCAACGAAACCAAAGAGTGAGTACGGTCGTTTACCTCATGACAGTCACGGTGCTCCCAAAGGAGGGGGCAGCGGGAAGAAGGGAAAAACGGAAAACAGAAAGGATGAGAAATGATAGGGCCCACTACAATTAGTTGGGGGCGGCAGGAAGGGTGGGCATGCGGGCATGCACTCCCCTCCTGCCGCCTCCGTCAGCCCCCGCACGTGTTCAAAAGTGAAACCAACGAAGCAGGCAGAGCGGGGGGGTGGTAGATGGTGGAAAGAAAAAAACTGTCTGGGACCATCAGGTCCTGGTAGTGAAGCCAAAAGACCGATCCTCCGAGCCAGTAAGCCCACCAGATACAAAGGCAATCGAGACTGCTTTGGCTTCGGTTCCGGTTAACAAGTTAACTAGAACTGAGTCAGGTGTACTGGTGGTACGACTTCCATCCAAGAAAGCCAAAGAAGATGCAGGAAGGGCCATCAATCAGTATTTGGGGGTGGACAGTGCCTTCAGTGTCTCCGAACCAAAGAAGATGATGCCAAAAATGACTCTGGTAGGCATTGCTAATGACGCTGAGGATAATGAGATCATTCCCAGCATCCTCAACAAGAACCCAAGAATAAAGTCCCTGGTCGACGATGGCTTAGCTATGAATTTGCTATTCACTAAGCAAAAGAGTGATGCACACACTAAGATTGCGGTAGTAAAAATGTCACCTGAAATACGCTCTTCCATTGTGGATGATGGCAATTCTGTGTATGTTGGACTTGTGAGATGTCGTGCATACGATCGCTTCTGGGTAACACAATGTTACCATTGCCAGGGCTTTGGTCATACCAGTGACAGGTGTTATCGGAAAAATGAGGATCCAAAATGCAACTTCTGTGCTGGTACTCATAACTCAAAAGACTGCACCAACAAGACTTCCCCCAAATGTATAAATTGTATGAGCTCCACATCAGTTACGGAGCCGCCAAATCATTTCGCCTCAAGTAGAAATTGTCCTTTAATGACAGCTCAGAGAAATAAAGTTATTGAGAATACCGATTTTGTAGGTTCAAAAAACTGAAAAATGCACATGGGAGCCGGTTGAAACTGGGTCTGTTGAATGTTCGTTCCTTGCGTAACAAAATGGATCATATTTGCGAGATCTTGGATGAACGTAACCTTGATGTATTATGTCTCACTGAGACCTGGTTGTTCGAGTCAGATCTGAATATTATCCAGGCGGCATTGCCTAAAACCCATTCCATAATAAATGTTCCTAGGCCTAGGGGAGATCATCCGGGTGGTGGAGTGGCAGTTGTCTACTCCACATCTCTGGTGAATATCTTGCAAATAAGCCATAACCCAGCCCCTCTTTATTATGAACTGTTGGAAGTGGAAATAAAACTCCATCAACAAATTCTAAGAATGGCAGTTGTCTATAGGCCTGGCCATCGTGGCACAGATAGGGGTTTTATGGAAGAGTTTGGGCAGTTTCTCGAGGAATTTTCTGCTAAAACTGGAAGACTTTTGATGTGTGGAGATTTTAATTACTGGGTTGACAGCCCTCATCTGAAGCCATTCTCTCCTGAGTTCCTTGAGTTGACTGATCAGAACAATTTTGTAAACCATGTGTCCCACCCAACTCATATCTTAGGACACACCCTTGACTTGGTTTTCTCTCCTGTGGGTTGTGGTGGTGTTCTGGATGTTGATGTTGAGAATGCTGACCCTAATACCTCTGATCATGCTTTGATTACTTTCAGCTTTGATTTCCCTAAGCCACTCACACATGAAAAAGTAATCAGATTTAGAAATTATAAAAATGCAGACCTAAATTTGGCTAGCAGTGAAGTAAAACAGTACTTGGGAAGTATTGATACTTCCAACCTTACTTCAGATGAGCTGGTGGAGGTACATGGAAATGCACTTAAATTAGTGTTCGATCATCACTGTCCAGAAGTAGAGAAGAAAATCATAGTACGAGATGATTCGCCCTGGTATAGCACTCGAGTTAAATTTCTTAGAAGAGCGCGTAGAAGAGCTGAACGTGAATGGCGGAAAAATAAAACAGACTCTACATGGTTGCAATATCTGTCAGCCAGAAGAGCTGTGGTCTACAAAATCAAAGATGAAAAGAAAGTGTATTATCAGGGAAAAGTTGACTCGTGTGGTAACGACCAGAGGAGGTTGGCTTCAATTGTAAACAGTTTACTTGGAAAAACAAGAGTCAGCTTAAGACCTTCTGTACCTGATGCCGAGTTGGCTGCCAACTTTGTGGCATTTTTTGCTGGCAAGATAACTCGCATAAGACAGGAATTGGATGATGCTTCTGTTGGTGAAGAACTTTCAGTTGTACTCCAACCCCGACACATTCCTAATAATGTCCTCTCATCCTTTCACTCAGTAGAGGTGGACATGATCTCGTCCTACATAAGAAACCTCAATAAAACATTTTGCCCGTTGGATCCCATAAATGTTTCCAAGCTACCAAGAGTCTATGATCACACAGTTGAGTTTATTTCCAAAATAATTAATAAGTGCTTCTCTGAAGGTAGCTTCCCACATTCTGAAAAGCATGCACTACTCCGACCTACTCTAAAGAAACCTGGACTTGATGTTGAGAACATGTTGAACTATCGTCCTGTCTCCAACCTGTCCTTCATATCAAAGATATTAGAGCGTGCAATACTTGACCAATTACAACCACTACTTCAGCAGAATGAAACTATCCCAATTTTTCAGTCTGCTTACCGACAGCATCATTCAACTGAAACAGCATTGATTAGAGTACATAATGATCTAGTTGAGAACATTTGCAATGGTGTGGCCTCACTATTGGTCTTGCTTGATCTCTCTGCGGCTTTTGACACAGTGGATCACGAGTTGTTATTGAGTGATCTTTATGATTGTGGTGTGCGTGACTCCGCTCTCTTGCTTCTTGGGTCGTACTTGTCAGGTAGATCCCAGAGTGTGATGGTAAATCAAGTGGTCTCGGACTCGACACCCCTGCAGTATGGTGTTCCGCAGGGATCAGTTTTGGGTCCTATCCTATTTATAATTTATATTAGCAGTTTGTCTCTTCTGCTTCGTGCACATAATGTCACCTTTCACTTTTATGCAGATGACACCCAGATTTATGTGAGAATCACAAATATAGTTGATATACGGAGTAAGATGGAATTGTTGATGTCTGATATCAAGAAGTGGATGAGAGCGAGAAAACTTAAACTAAATGATGGTAAAACTGATATTCTCATCATCCGAGGAAATAGAAGAGCTGATGATATGGTAGGTGCCCTCTCCATCAATGTGGGTGGATCTCAGCTGCGACCGGCCAACTCTGTTCGAAATCTGGGTGTATATGTGAACTCCCGATTAGATTTCAAAGAGCATGTAAACCAGATAGTTAAAAGTTGTTACTTGCACATCAGAAATCTCTATTTGGTGAAGCCGTTTATAACCAGACGTTGCCTCCTGACGTTGGTTCACTCATTGGTCTTCTCTCGTGTTGATTATTGCAATGCCCTGTTGGTGGGTCTTCCAAATTATATTTTGAAGAAAGTTCAGTCTGTTCTTAACAGGGCCGCAAGACTAATTTTTGGTGTTCCACCTAGAACTCCTACTACATCTCTTCACATAGAACTGCACTGGCTGCCAGTAAGAGCAAGAATAGAATTTAAGTTGTGTTTGGTGACTTTTAAGGTTCTCAAATTTGGTGAGCCTAGGTACCTTGCGGAGCTGCTCAGGCGCCCACCGGCACACCATGGTGTAGTTGTGCGTCATGACAATGACCCTTTTCGTCTTGATGAACCAAGGGCTTTCCAGCAGTCTTCTTTCTTTGAGAGGTCATTCTCCTACATGGCTCCGAGGTTGTATAACAGGTTGCCGCTGTCCATGAGACAACTGAGTTCTGTTGAATGCTTCAAGAGACAACTTAAGACTTTTCTCTTTGAGAGAAGCTATGATCTTGAGAGAGGTGTCATGACAGATGGCTATAGAGTTTAGGCTATTTTGCCACTGCTAGTGATTGTTAAATGTGTGTTGTATATGAGCCTTCTTTTGATGCATTGATTTTTGTTCTTTTTTCTTTCTCTTTTCGAGCGCTAGTGAATTCTTCGGAAAAATTGGCGCTTATGAGAAATAAGTAACATGCTTATTATTATTATTATCTGTTAAATAGCTCTCCATCCATTTCAGCAAACTCCCCCTGACACATCCTAGCGTCTCAAGCTTAGATAACAATCTCTTATGTGGTACCTTATCGAATGCTTTGGAAAGGTCTAAGTAGACGCAGTCCACCCATCCGTATCTGTAAATACGAATGCGAGTCACTTTGAGCGAATTCCTGATCGAGCGGATGCACAATCTAACCTAACCTAACCTAACCTAACCTAACCTAACCTAACTTAACTTAACCTAACCTAAATGCGCCTCCGCTCGAATATGAATTCGCTCGAAGTGTCCAGATACCGTAAATACTACCGCAACTACGAATCTTGTTTCTGAGACCTAGTATATTAACCTAACCAAACAACAGAAATTGACAGAAATGGGCAGGTGGAGCGGACTAAAAAGCTGGTGGACAGACCTCGGGAGACAGGTGAAAATGGCGTGTGTACGAATCGGTGCCGTCTATAGGAACGTATTGACAATCATGTTACGACAAAATTCCATTTTAGTACCATATATTTTTATTAGGTTTTGCCGAGGCTTATAACACATTTTCATATTATGTTTAGAGCATATAAAATCCATATTTGTTTTCAAATATTACAAAATAATTGGTGACCAACTTATTTGGAATTTATTTATTTCTACACCGGGTCGAAACCATCGATATATTATTTAGACAAATATGTTAGTTAGGTCATGTACTTCATTGCCATATATGTCCACCCCGTCGGTAATTCATTAGGCCTATAAAAAAATCCCTAAATGTCTAAAAAAAATCCCTAAATCTCGCATGGCTCACCCGATCTCCATTTTCTGTTGCGTTGGTGCGGGACGGCCACCCCTCTCGCGCAGCCCCCACCCATAATACTAGGTTAGGTTAGGTTAGGTTATTTGGTTAGGTTAATGACAAAACTTGGCTCGGATTTAATGGATTTAGCGGGGGTGTGGGGGCAGTAGCCCCCACCCATAATCCTAGGTTAGGTTAGGTTAGGTTATTTGGTTAGGTTAATGACAACACTTGGCTCGGATTTCATGGATTTAGCGAGGGTGTGGGGGCAGCAGCCCCATCTTCATAGCCCTCCCCACTATCGGGGGCCGTGTCTTAAGATTGATGGATAAGACTTGTTTTGCATTTTCCGATGGGGTTCATAAAAAAACATAACTAAAAAAACCCAAAACAAGGAAAAAAACTAAAAAAATACTTGTAAAAATCGTCCCCGGTGTAAAACTAAATATTTACCACTTATTTAGTTATACTCAAATGTTCTTATGATCTTTAGAGCATAGGCCTATCAGCATATAGCCTAGATTCAATATTTATCTTCAAATATAGGCTATCAACAAAATTTGTGGTATTAAAATAACATTGAACCGAAAACACTAGGCCTAATTTCGGAAAATATTAAGGAAACCACCCATCAATTATTTTCATTATTTTTTTTTTAGATTTAGTTTATTTGCATCAATATATAGTGATTGACATTAGTTTCAACTTCCTCAAAAATCGTTTTCCCCTTTATCCAACGATCTTAAGACACGGTGCCCGATAGTGGGGAGGGCTATGAAGATCAGGGAAAATGTGGGGTTAAAGACATAAAAAGCCGATATAATGGCTTTTATGATGAAAGTTGGCTCGGGTTTTGTTGTTTTTCAACTTGAGAAAACCCCAAAATGAAAAAACCCGAGCCAAGTTTTGGCAAAAGTTGGCTCGGATTTTAAGATTTTTCAGCTACATAAAAGACAGCAAGTGCAAAAAAGAAGTTGGCTCCGGTTTTCTTGTTTTTCAACTTAAGAAAACTCCAAAATGAAAAAAATAGAGCCAAGTTTTGGCAAAAGTTGGCTGGGATTTGAAGATTTTTCAGCTTCATAAAAGTCAGAAAGTGGCAAAAAAAAAGTTGGCTCAGGTTTTCTTGTTTTTCAACTTTGTTTTTCAACTTAAGAAACCCCCAAAATGAAAAAAAAAAAAAAATCCAAGTTTTGGCAAAAGTTGTTGGATGATACATGGGATAGAAAATGAACTTACCCAGTAAGCTCATTATCCAACAATTAAGCAACATTAAAGATTTTAGCCTAACCTACCAACCTTACCTAACCTAATTATGGGTGGGGGCTGCCGCCCCCACACCCCCGCTGATTGGATAGTACATTGGATAGAAAATTAGGTAAATTCCTAGAGTTAATTAGACTGAAAGGCAGGGAGAAAGAGGTCCGCCGAGTCGTGTTGTGTGCCGTCTATGGGGAGGTGAACCCTGGACAAATATCGTTACAGGTTACAGGTTCTAGGTTCTGTATCTCCCTTAACCTAACAAGTGCGCATGGGGGTAATTGGAAACGTCCCCCTGTGCCGACGTATTTGTGTTTCCGTCACTATAATATTCATTGTGCCATTAATAGCATTAATACTTATCCATATACGCCTATTATGGGTTGATTATAAAGGTATTAACCTGAAACAACAATAAAACGAGTGAAAACAGCGTTTGGATGGTCAAAATCGGAGATATAGCCCGCGAGTTGTATAATGTATGGGTGAGGCAAGCTGCTTTCCCGCCAATTTCCCCCAAGGCCACTGAGACACAGTCGATCGATACTCTCTCTCTCTCTCTTGCATTCGCTTGCTATCAGTGATGACCACACCCTCCAACCGGATTTCTAATGTTAGCACGAAAATATACCTCAGAATAAGGGAATAACAGGGAAAATAGGTGATAACTGAAGGAGAGGAGGAAAGTGGGGAAGGAGGTAGAGGACTGAGATTTTGAATGGCCCAGGGGCCAAAAAAAAAAAAAAAAAAAATTCGATGTCAAAAGTTGATTTTTGTTTTCACTCACTCTTAAGAGTCTCCCCAGTCTCCCCGCAGTTCCCGGGTTAATAGAATTTTTCGAGGGTTGACACTTATTTTAACATGGAGTATAGGTTAGGCCTATATTACATCCTAAATGAAATTTAAAATATCTGTGAAAATTCTTGGGTTGTTTATATAATAGAAGGTACTGTGAGACACGTAATATGTTGAAAGGGGAGTTCTGCCCCCTCTAAACACCCGTCACTTATGTCATCATAATCTGTTGTACTTCATAGGGGGTCCAATTAAGGAGAAAGTGAATTAACAGACTAAATTAGGCCGCAAACTACAATAACATAGCGGGCCGCCGTTTATGGGAGACTTTTTACACATCATTTTCAATGTTAATTTTCTCCCTTAGGCCTAGGCCTAATCGATTTTTCCAAATTATCAAACTTACATAAAAATGAAGTACAGTTTAGCCTATAGGGATTCCAACGTGCATTTCAAAATTGTCATGAAAATTGGTGGGTGGTTTTCTTAATATATACCGGCCTAATTACCCACAACTCTTGCCTAAACCTATTCTATTGCGCCCTACGTTGTAAGATAACTGTAGGCTAGGTGCAAAACGTGAGTAATACCCCGAAATCAACCAGACCAGTGATGGACAACTCGTCAAGTTTTGAAGTTGATTAGGCCTAGGCCTATAAAGCAAAAATACAGAATAGGCCTAGTAAAAATGTTGCGTCTGGTACCGCCGCCGCCAACACCGTAAACGACCGCAACGGCGCAGCAGTGCAAGTACTGGCACTGAGCTGGATACACAGGCCTAGTTTGCCTTTTTCCAGAGGATCTAGGATACTGTTAGATACTGTCAGAAACTGTAAGAAACTGTAAGTTAGGCTATGTGACGTCAACTCGTACTCACTTGTCAAGTCAACTCGTCAAATCAGCTGATCAGATTAGATGTGATTCGGGAAGTAATGCCTTAACAACGGCACTTCCCCGAGAGGTTTTTGTAATTATCCTTTGTGACGTGGTGTTATACTAGTCCAGGAGCTAGCAAACATTTGTATTTAGTAGCAGTCTCTGCGTTTCCAACGTAGGGCTTATGAGTTGTCAACAGGGGCGCACCCTCAGAATGGCTGGGGGTCTGGAGTGGAGTACCTCAAGGCAGTGTGCTGGGGCCAGTTCTCTTCCTTGTTTTCATAAATGACCTCATGGATACAGTTCAGTCAGACAGCAAGCTCTTCGCAGACGACGCCAAGCTGTACAGTAGAATTAAGTCCCCGCTGGACAGAGAAGGACTACAGGAGGACATTACCAGGCTGGAAGAGTGGAGTAAAAAGTGGCTACTAGAATTTAATGAGGAGAAATGCAAGGTCATGCACATGGGACGGAGGAACCCAGAGTACCAATACCACATGAAGAATAATCCGCTAACCACCACAGAGGAGGAAAAAGACCTAGGAATTTATGTCACCCCGGATTTGAAGCCAGCAGTACAAGTGGCCAAGGCAGCAGCCAGTGCCAACTCGTTGGTAGGACTTCTAAGGAAAACAGATACATACATGGATTCAGAGATGTTTCTCCCTTTGTACAAATCCCTAATCAGACCTCGACTGGAATACAGTACCCAGGCATGGTCTCCATATACCCGTCGAGACATCAACAAGTTGGAACAAGTACAGCGGAGAGCCACTAAACTGGTTCCCGAGTTGTCCGAAATGCCATATGAGTTGCGACTGGAGCGTCTTGGACTAACGACACTGGAGCAGAGAAGGAAACGAGGAGACATGATCCAGACCTACAAGATAATTCATGGCATAGATGCGGTCAAGGACGGGCACTTTTTGACAATTGCATCAAGAGAAAACCAACCAAACACCCGAGGACACAGACTGAAGCTGGCCAAGGTCAGGCACAGAACCACGAAGATGAACAACTTTTTTAGTGCTAGGATTGTAAACAACTGGAATAGTCTACCAGAGGAAGTAGTTACGAGTCAGAGTGTAAATGTTTTTAAAAATAATTATGACCGGTATGAGACTGAAAGATTGAGAAGAGGCAACCTTTATGAGCATTGACTCCTCTGCCTCTTAAACTATCACTAAGGTAAGCGATCACTAAGGTAAGCGATCTCAGCCGCTACCACAGCGGGCCGATTTATCGGTACTCACGCGAAGTAACGAAATAATCTCTTGAGTTGCACCTCAATTCACTACTAGGCACGTTGTACACACTCCGAGACGACTAGGAAAGGAGAGAAAGAATTGTTATAGTTACCCATTTAATCTAGCTGCTCTCCTCTGAGCCATGCTCCATGTTCTATGAGCCTGTGCCAGAACCTGCCAAAGTATCAGTCACTTCGCGCCCAACGTCCATGTCACACACCTTTTTTGTCTGTGCTTCGCGAGTGCCTGCTTTGCATCCCCTTCGCTTCAACTATTAGTGAGTGTGAGCCTTTTCAGGCTGTTAAGGTTTTAGAAAGATGTTCAGTGATGTAGGCAGCACTTTATACGGATTTATGGCGTGTTTAATGGGTGTGCGCGTAGTGCTGGAGACGTGTTTATTTATTTGTTTTCTTCGGGGGTGTTTGGTCCGCGACTCGCGTAGCGGTCGTTGTGTCATTCTACCCTCGCTTTTCGGGTTCATGTTCACTTTAACTACCCTTAACGTAACTTGGGGGGGGGGGGGGGGAGATGCTTCAGGATGCTTTCCCTTTGTGACTTTTTGTTTTATTGTTTTTTCATATGACTACGTGTTGATGTTTTACAAGACTTGAGCATGAGGTTTCTCTGGATTCTGCTTTAGTGTGAGCATAGGCCACACAGCCTTTATTCTCTCACAAACATGCTGCTTTGGTCTCAACTGACCTATAGCCCTTCTGACTTGTTTATTAAACACGTCCATAGTTGGTGGTCTTGTATTTCGTTCGCCTGGTTCTCACTTTTGTCAGTTCCTTTTCGTTTCCCCGGGCCTATTTGACTCGTGGATACGTGGTTCTGGTGAAAATGTCGGTCAAACCCTAGGCTATCCTCCTTTTATTTTATTAATTTAACGTACTTGTGGGGCTTCTCGGGCAGTGTTTAGCTTTGTTACTAGGTTTTTTCACTTAGGGATTGACGCTGCCCTAGTGTTTTCTCTTTTATGTGAATTGTGTAACTAGGCTAGGCCAGTGTTTTTTAACTTGAGCTGACCGCCGTCGGATTGGGCCACATAGTCCTGTCCTTCTGTTTTCCTCTTGTCTCTACTGACTTGCTGGTTGGTCTTCTACGCTCTTGTTAAAATTCTCATTATATTGTGTGTTTAAGCTAATCGGTTTTTTGCCTTGAGATGCCCGCCGTTGGAATGATCCACACAGGTCCTTTCCTTCTGCCTTCCTTTTGTCTCAACTGACTGGGAAGTCTCGGTCTCGTAGCTCTCGGTTAAATTATCGTTTTTCTTACATTTTACATGTTTCTGTTCTTCCCCTGCCTGTGGTTACTTGATCACAAAAAAAGGGGGGGGGGGATGTCTGGAAACTGTACGCGATAGGGGCCCCGCTCACAGGGAGGATATGCTTGGACAAGTTGACTCGATTTTCGTGTTTATTCACGTTTTTTCGCACACAGGCAAGGGTCTTCTGGTGTCCTCAGCTCCTTCATCTTTTTAAATCTGCCCTACAAGCGCCTTTATCTTTTTGATGTGCCCTGTGCCTTGTCAAGGCCTAGGCCACATAGCTTTTTCACTTGACTTGGTTTATGCGCCCTGTTCCGCCCCCTATTTCATGTACCTGGACAGGGCTTCTTGGACAAACGGCTGATTGGCTGTTTTCCTATCCCTTATGTCCTGTTCCTTGTGTCCTCCTTCTGTATCTGGCTCCCGCCCTACAGGCGGCCTCCTTGTATACTGGGTGGACCCAAGGACCACCTGAAAAGATCTAGGACTCGACCCAAAGTGTCGATGTCCTGTGTGTTTTGGATTCCCTCCCCGCCCCTATTTAAACTTATAGGGCACTGTTGGGTTGCTCACACTTGACCTTTTCCTTCCAGCTGGTGCCCGCTCTACTGCCGGCTGTCCCTACGCCGCCGCCACTTCGCCACCTCCTCCCTCTGCTCTCACAGAGCTAGGGTTCTCAGGTATTTCGAAGGGTACAAATTTCCCCAAAATTTGGTTTGGACCTGTTCCCAGGGTTGGGCCTCGCTAAGGGGCTTGTCCCAGCCCTGGTGTTAAGGGTCTCCGGTGTGGGTGATTTTTATTTAACTTTCCTGTTATACTTGCTACTTAGCTTCTTACTGGATATTGTCTTACTGAGTCTTACATGCTGATTTGGCTATACTGCCTCATATTGCCTGTCTCACCTCTACTGGTTGGTAATGCTTCCCCATTTTTCAGTGCTGTGATGCCGGCTCCTCCCTGCTCTCGGCCGACGTGTCAGCGGACGGCCTTGCGGGATCATCGGGAATGCTGCCTCCACACGGCCTGCTATGGGAAGGATGTTTACGATCCCAGCCGATGTGGGGTGTGTCTCTCCGCTCTTCAACTGCTGGAGACTCTCCCTACGTCGGCGGAAGGACAACGGGCCAGGACGTCTCTCCGCCGGTCATGGGACGTTATCTCCTGTCACGTCCAACGGGTCCTGCACAGGGCTCCTTCATTCCGTGAGGATGACGTCCGGGTGTTGTTGGGGATCCCACCTACCTCTGATGCTGCACCCCGTTCCCGCTCCCCTACTGTTCGTCACTCTCGCTCTCCTCATACGGCTCGGAGCTCCCCTCCCGGGAGTTCGGGACCGGCGGGCGGGAGGGCGCATCCCAAGGAGCGGGCCCCCAGGCGTCATGATCATCGAGTGTCTCCCTCCGACCTATCAATTACTTCTGGTGCTTCTGGCAGGAGGAAACGACGCCGATCTCCATCCCCTGCTGATCGACCCCGTCTTGCTTCTCCTCACATCAGGATGAGCCCCCCTCCTTCGCAGGGTTTCACGGTCTTCAGGGCCAAACGCCGTCCTGCCCCGCCTGCCGAGGAGGTCGTTCTCCATCCTGCACCATCTTCAGCCACTGGTGGGGTGGAGTTCGAGCCTCTGCCTGCCTCCCAGCCTGTGAGGGGTCCCGGCCTCTTCCCTATGGCGGGCCCGGCTGTGGTGGTCCCGGCGGCGATGCCCTCCCCGCCTCCTCCTCAACCTAGAGGTTCCGACGCCTCGATCCCTTGTGGCCAGCCGTCTCCTCGTCTCCCTGACCATTTAGACGATGTTCTTGAGATGGAGGTTGCGGATTTTGATAGGCTGGAGGACGAGGATGTGGGGTTCGACTCGTCTTCGGACGGTGCACCTGATTCGGGCCAGGAGGACCCCGACGTGGAGGCACATTCCTCCCCACCATCCCCTGAGTTCTCCCCGCTCACGGACCATGGGGCCCGGGGGCCCAGTGAGGCTGGTTCCCTGTCTCCTCTACAGACGTCCATCCCTCCTGCTGCAGAGACGGAGTTACGGGCAGAGTTGGCATCTCTTCGTCTCGAGATGGCCTCCAATAAGGCAGACATCCTCTCCTCTGCAACGGCGGCCATGGTGACAGTGGTCTCCCGGTTGGGTACTACGAACCCGGTGCCTCTGCAGACTCCGCTTGTGGCTCCTCTCCCACCTGTTGCCGACCACATCCCATCTCGGCCTGCTCTCCCGGTCGTGGTACCGTTGACATCATCTGCTTCATCACCTGCACCTCCGACGCCGCCTACGACTCCTCTCTGGCCCGTTGTTATCCTGGGCCAGGGTTTGGGGTTGTTCTCTCACCCCCTCTCCGTGCCGCCTCTCTCCAAGTTTAAGATCCCCAAAGTCAAGATGCCATCCCTGTATGGGGATTCTGTTGCTTGGAGAGCTGTGATCGCCTCCAACCCTGAGGGAGCAGTCCACCTGCCGGCCGGAGAGCGGGCTGTGCCGGAGGGCTGGGCTATCCAGGTAAATGAGAAAAACATCTTCCGGGCCATTACTCCACAGGGTCCGGTCCCTGAGGTCGATGTGAGGGTGTACCCTAACCGGCAAGACATGCGGTATTTTTCTTATCGTCCATCAGTATTGCCTTACACTGCCGCCAAGCCCTGGGCTGACTACTCCCGCCAAGACCTGTCTGCGGATGTCCACTCCCTCTCTGCCATTTTAGGGACGCCGTACCTCAGGAATGTGCAAGATCGGGACGGGGTCCTGATGCTCGAACTACCGCACGTCTGTCCGGGTCCCTGGGGTGAGTGGATCCGTGAAGCGGTGGAGTTTGGTCAGTCCATGGCTGAGACTTTGCCGGCCATCCCATCCATGGAATCATCTTTTGTGTTGGGCGTGCTCCTTACCTCATCAGGCTTCCCTCTGCCTGTGTGGGAGTGGCTCAATGCTCCCAAACTGTCGGTGGGCCCCCTTCTGTGTTCCTTTTTCACAGCACCGGAGAAGGCACCACTGGACCGGGACTTTAAGTTTCGTCAGCGAGCGGCGCGCCAACTTTCAACTCTTCTTGCTCAGTTGGAACTGGCGCGGGTTCACCTCCGCCTTATTGAGTCACTGGAATCGGCTGATCATCGCCAAGGTTTTGAGCATGTCCGACGGATCGCCCTGCAGCTTGCCCTCAACCCTGTTCAGGACATCCGCCACTCCCTCCATGAAGCCACTCGTTGCCGTCAACAACTTCGGGTGGCTTTTTGTAAGAAGGCCCCTGCCGACGTCCGCAACCGCCTCCTACTGACTGACCTTCTGACCCCTGGTCTGTTCCCTGAGGAGGCTTGGCAAGGGGCTTTCTTACTGGCGCAGAGTGACACCTACTCTGCTCAACGGAAGGTGGTGGTGAAGCCCACTTCATCCTCCTCCACCCGCGGACGCGGGAGCAGGTCTGTCGCCGGCAGAGGGCGCCAGGCTAAAGGTGTGGCCAGGGGACTGGCTCCCAGGGGGCATGGTGTACCCGCCTTCCGTGGACGTCGGTCCCCGGATCGCCGTCCCCGTCAAGAGGGGCTGTGGCGCTGGCAGGCGCAGGGCCCCAGTTCCTCCGCTGCCAGACACAGCCTGGAGGGGGATAGGCCGGAGCGCGAGGCCCGTCCATCGTTTCGGCGAGGCGGGGGGACATCTGGGGGAGGACGTGGTGGCTCATCCCCCTACGATAAGTCCAAGAGGGGCTCCGCGCCAAAAAATGCGTAGTTCCTCCTGGCCAGTCCCCTCTTCCCTCGCCCGACCATCTCGTCGAAGCGGTGATGGGCCTGACACAAGGCGCCCGCACCGGCTTCTTCCGCCCCGACTACCGGCAATGGCCCCGCCGGTCGTGGGCGCGTCGGGTGGTCAAGAAGGGTCTGACTTGGAGGTGGAGGTCCAGGCCTCCTCTCAGGTGCCCTCCCCGACAGCGACCAGTGTCTCAGGAAGTGGCCCAAGTGATCATGTCCATGCACGAGGAAGGCGTTATCAAGGAAATATCTTCTACACAAAAGGTATTTCTTTCTCGTGTGTTTCTGGTCCCAAAGAAGGACTGCGCTGCTATGAGGCTGGTGGTAGATCTCTCAGTCCTCAACTCTCACATTGTGAACACCCGTTTCCGCATGCTCATCATCAACCAGGTACGCCTGGCACTCAGGCCCTTGTCTTGGGTGGTCACCCTGGATCTGAAGGATGCTTATTGGCACGTGCCGATGGTTCCTCGGTTCCAGGGCTGCCTAGCACAGCAGTCGGATCAACGGGTGTTCCAATTCACCAGACTACCATTCGGCCTCAACATAGCACCGCGGGTCTTCACCAAACTGGTAAAGCAGGCTCTGACCCCCTTGCTCTTACAAGGGATTCAGATCCTGTTTTACCTGGACGATTGGCTCATCTCCGCAGACTCTCTCACACACTGTGTACAAGACACGCTAACTGTAGTCAGACATATCACAAACCTGGGGTTCAAACTAAACATTCCCAAGTCCTGCCTCTCACCGTCATGAGAAGTGACGTGGGTGGGCTTGCATTGGGATCTCCTAAGCGCCACCGTTTCCCAGAGTCGAGTGAATGCGGCGAAACTTCGAAGGAAGCTCTTTGTCGTGTTGCACTCGATCTCGATAACACAAAAAATCTGGGACTCCCTACTAGGGTCTTTGAATTGGGCGTCTCTGACCGTGCCCTTGGGCCGGCTCCGACTAAAACGCCTCATTCAGCTGGGCAACAGGCACTTCCCTATCTCGCCCCCTTACCGTTTGTGGACGGTACCGCGCTCAATACATCTGAGACTGACACACTGGGTCGCTCGGGGCACGCTCTCTGCGGCTGTGCCCTGGACTGCTCCTCCGCCGACCATCTGGGTAGACACAGATGCATCGAGCGAGGTGGGGTGGGGCTATCAATCAGACATGGGACATCAAAACCACGGCAGGTGGTCGGGGCTCTTACACTTCCACATCAATGCCCTGGAACTGTTGGTACCGTTGTTCTTCCTGCGGGATCACGGACTGGCCCTCACGAGCAAGTCGGTGGCCTTCAGGATGGAGATGTCCGCGGTTCATTGTATCCAAAAGCAGGGCTCCTCCAGGTCTGTTATTCTCCAGGACCTGGCGGAGAAATTGTTTTACCTGGCCGATCATTACAGCATCACCCTGCATGCGACTTACCTGCCCGGGATGGCCAATCTTTGGGCGGATGCTTTGTCGAGAGGACAGAGCACCAAGGTAGAATGGTCATTAAGACAAAGCGTTTTCGACGACCTCGCAGCCTCCTGGGGCCATCCGCAGGTGGACTTGTTTGCCTCCTCAGGGACGAAGAAGCTGCCGGACTACCTCACCCGGTGGACTTATACTCAGGTGGGGGGCCGGATGCCTTCAGCGAGGACTGGAGCAGGTGGCAGTCGATTTACGCTTTTCCACCGCCCGACAAACTGCTTATGTGCAAAGTCCTACACAGGCTGAGAGAGTACCGTGGCAAGGTTTGGTTAATCGCGCCCCTCTGGCCGGCCCAAGCCTGGTACGCTCAGCTGAAGCGATGGTGCCCGAGTCCTGTTCCCCTGTCTGTCTCAGACTTCCACTTGGGACAGATTGGAGACCTAGGGACCTCGTTGGCATTCGCATCGTGGATGTTTGTGAGGCAGGGTGGTTGCCGAAATATGGACGTTGCTTGACTGATATGCTTAATCAGCACTGGGCTAAGGCTACTTGGAAGACTTAAGAGTCTCATTGGACTACTTTCACTAAATGGATCAATGACACCGAACAAACAGTTCCGTCGGTTGCGTTAGTCTTCCATTACCTTAATCACTTGTTTGCGACATGCACATACATGTACAACACCATTAGAAACCACCTGTCTGCTATTAGGGAGCCTTTTGAGACCTTGACGGGGCTGGTGCTCCCTCACAAGGAGCTGTCTTTTTTCATGAAAGCCTGCTTTAGGCTCAGACCGCCCCCGCGCCAGATTCCGCCTCAATGGTCTCTGGCGAAGGCTCTAAGGCTCCTTACCTCACCCATCTACACCACTAACCCAACACCTGTTCATCTGCTTGATAAAACATTGTTTCTTTTAGCATTGGCTACAGGAGAGAGGGTCTCGGAGTTGGCTGCCATGTCGAGGGCCTCGAATTGCATGAGTTTTTTGCCTTCCTGGGGGTCAGTCACTTTGGCCCCTTCCGTTCATTTTGTGGCCAAGAATGAACGTGAGGCACACATTTTTAAGCCATTTACTGTACCGGCTTTAAAATGTGGGAGCACGCATCATCCACTATGCCCGGTAAGAGCCTTGCATACGTATGTGCGTGCCGCTGTGCCGACGTTGGGGACGGCGCTCTGGTTGGCCCCTAAGACAGGGACACGGTTAGGCAAACGTGCTATGGGACTTCATTTACGCCATGTCATTACTGGTAGTAATCCCCTTACGAAGGACTCCCGCTCATGATGTCCGCTCTATGCAACGACTGTGAGGATTTTAAACAATTCTTCACTATCGGACATAGCCGACACAGGGTTATGGTCCTCCCACAGCACTTTTGTCTCATCCTACCTGTCCATGTCCACTGCCAGGCCAGGTGTGCCTTGTGTTGCGTTAGGCCAATGTGTCACGTGATTCATCTCCATCCTGTGTCTCTTCTCATCCCATACTATATTTTCTTCCTTTCCCTACACTGGGGGGGGGGGGGGGGGAGGGTAATTTTGTATACTTGTACAATGCCTTTCTCTCTTTCATTTTACATGTATGTCATCCCTGTTAGTTTTAAGGATATCTCTCTTACTTCTTTACATATAGACTCTACTGTCTAGGGGTTACTTGTTTGGTATGTCTATGCCTCATACCCGGTTTTTGTAATTAAAGAGTGTCCTTGGAGATCATCCACCTACTGTGCCATGCCTTCAGATTCTTGTCTTCATGTACGATTACCTTCATTCTTCCCTGATTGGTGTGCCATTCTCAGGTCGACATGACCTATTCCTTACCCTGCTGCGGCACTTTTAAGATCCTAGACTGATACTGGTAACATGTACTTCCTTAATATGCACCGTACTGTTACGCTCTTTTTCTAATAAACTGGTTTGTTTATTTGTGTCTTTTCTTGGTCCCTTTGTCACTTTGGCCCCTTCCGTTCATTTTGTGGCCAAGAATGAACGTGAGGCGCACATTTTTAAGCCGTTTACTGTACCAGCTTTAAAATGTGGGAGCACGCATCATCCGCTATGCCCGGTAAGAGCCTTGCATACGTATGTGCTTGCCGCTGTGCCGACGTCGGGGACGGCGCTGTGGTTGGCCCCTAAGACAGGGACACGGTTAGGCAAACGTGCTGTGGGACTTCATTTACGCCATGTCATTACTGCGAGTAATCCCCTTACGAAGGGCTCCGCTCATGATGTCCGCTCTTATGCAGCGACTGTGAGATTTCTCAACAATTCATCACTTTCGGATATAACCGACACAGGGTTATGGTCCTCCCACAGCACTTTTGTCTCATCGTACCTGTCCATGTCCACTGCCAGGCCAGGTGTGCCTTGTGTTGCGTTAGGCCAATGTGTCACGTGATTCATCTCCATCCTGTGTCTCTTCTCATCCCATACTGTATTTTCTTCCTTTCCCTACACTGGGGGAGGGGGGGGGGGGTAATTTTGTATGATTGTACAATGCCTTTCTCTCTTTCATTTTACATGTATGTCATCCCTGTTTAGTATTAAGGTTATCTCTCTTACTTCTTTACGTATAGACTCTACTGTCTAGGGGTTACTTGTTTGGTATGTCTATGCCTCATACCCGGTTTTTGTAATTAAAGAGTGTCCTTGGAGATCTTCCGCCTACTGTGCCTTGCCTTCAGATTCTTGTCTTCATGTACAACTTACCTTCATTCTTCCCAGATTGGTGTGCCATTCTCCGGTCGACATGACCTATTCCTTAGCCTGCTGCGGCACTTTTAAGACCCTAGACTGATACTGGTAACATGTACTTCCTTAATATGCACCGTACTGTGACGCTCTTTTTCTGATAATAAACTGATTTGTTTATTTGTGTCTTTTCTTGGTCCTCTGCTTGTGCTACGGCTTGGGGTTTATGGTTTATTGGATGTCCGCCTCCAATTTGGGATTCAAGCCCTACGTTGGAAACGTAGAGACTGCTACTAAATTGGGAGGTTTGACGACCTCCCTTATAACCAAATAAGGAAAACCTCTTATTTGGTAGCAGTCTCGGAGTATCCAACGACAGAGTATCCCGCCCTCATGCCGATCCCCTGCCCATCCAATCTAAACTGATTACTTGATACCTCGATACTGTGGCAGGTCCTGGCGCAGGCTCATAGAACATGGAGCATGGCTCAGAGGAGAGCAGCTAGATTAAATGGGTAACTATAACAATTCTTTCTCTCCTTCGCTTTCTCTTCTTTCCTAGTCGTCTCGGAGTGTGTACAACGTGCCTAGTAGTGAATTGAGGTGCAACTCTAGAGATTATTTGGTTACTTCGCGTGAGTACCGATAAATCGGCCCGCTGTGGTAGCGGCTGAGATCATAAGCCCTACGTTGGATACTCCGAGACTGCTACCAAATAAGAGGTTTTCCTTATTTGGTTATAAGGGAGGTCGTCAAACCTCCCATTATCTGACTGGTCCCAAATGACTCATCTGAACAAATGAAACAATTTATGTTCAGACTATGCTTTGCTAATGTTGACTGTTTGACTTGAACAGGCACCTGTAGTTCAATAATTGGTAAAAAATGGCAACCTTTGTCTCAAGAAATTGAACTACAGATGCCTGTACTAGTCAAACTGTCAACATTAGCTAAACATTGTCTGAACATAAGTTGTTTCTCTTGTTCAGATGAGTCATTTGAGACCAGTCAGATAACTCTACAACGATGTACAGTATCAAGCAAAAATACATGTTTAAGAACTCTTATGGGAAATTATTTATAAGGGGCTCCTACTACCAAATGAACCAATTATAAAACTTAAGAATCACCGATTGGGGATCTCCAATAGACTATCAATAAATTCCAGTACTCAAACCTTTTGTACTCGAGATGTAATACAAATGTTTGCTAGCTCCCCTACTAATACTGTAGGGCAAGGGTTCCCAACCTGGGGTACATGTACCCCCAGGGGTACATTTGCACTTCTCAGGGGGTACATAGGGGTCTGAGAGAATAGCCATAGTGTACAAAACATGGTGTTCTAATCTACAGGCAGATTGCACAAAGTTGTGTTTTTATCAATTTCCTCATTTCAGTAAGCAAAACTTATATTAAAATTGGCAAGAATGTAGTTATCGGGTAGACCGCCCGCCTTACACTCCGAGGACGCTTGCAATCATGTTCCCTCCCGTCTATTTTGACTGCCGTGGGATACAATAATAGGTTGAAGGGGGCTTTTGCCCCCCTCACCCCCCATGACTTATTGTCATCATCATATATATTGCCAGCAGGGGTCAAATAACAGAAAAAATATACGGGAACTTAACCGCGAGCGATCGACCTATGTAAACATGACGACCGTCGGACCGTACACCCAGATACTACATCCTTCCCTTAAAATTATATCAGTGAGGTGACTATTCCATTTTTTCAGTATTATGTGACTTCCTGCGGCCCACAATCTGTATTGGACGTGAAACAATCAGGTATGTATACCAACTCGAGACAGCTGCAGTACCCCCCGATAATGTCCGAGTATGTGACAGATCAAAATATTTTCTAGTCACTGAGTTAATTTATTTAGTAGCAGTCTCTACGTTTCCAACGTAGGGCTTATGATCTCAGCCGCTACCACAGCGGGCCGATTTATCGGTACTCACGCGAAGTACCAAATAATCTCTAGAGTTGCACCTCAATTCACTACTAGGCACGTTGTACACACTCCGAGACGACTAAAGAAGGAAGAGAAAGCGAAGGAGAGAAAGAATTGTTATAGTTACCCATTTAATCTAGCTGCTCTCCTCATAGCCATGCTCCATTTTCTATGAGTCTACCCCAGTACATGAAACAGTATCAGTCACTTCGCGCCCACCGTCGATGTCACGCGGATATCTTGAATATGTAACTACTAACTATATATAATTTTATTAATATATTCTTGGTTTCTTAATATATTTCTTAATATATTAATGATATATTTTTACTCATCTCTTACTCTCTTAAAATTTCTATCACCTGTTGCTAAAACTCCTAATGGCTGAAAATATCTGATTCCGCATCCGCAAATATTGAAAATAAAAATCCGCATCCGCAAATACAGTATTGAGAAATCGACATCCGGTCCACCTCTAGTTTTCAATATTGTAGCTACTTTGTGTTGCCTGTAAAGTAATTTACCTTCTGCTATCTTTATGTCTTGAAACTAATATTTACATTTTATTCTTTCAGATTATCTAACACTTTCTAATTCTACTAAAACTAAAAGCGCATGGAATACAAGACGGTGTGTTGAAATGGATAGAAAATTGGCTCAGCGACAGAAAGCAAAGAGTAGTCATAAACGGTAAGGCATCTAAATGGACCAATGTAAGTAGCGGGGTACCCCAGGGATCGGTACTAGGTCCAATTCTCTTTCTAATTTACATCAACGACATAGATGAGGGTCTCACCTGTACAATCTCAAATTTGCTGACGATACAAAAATTGCAAATAGCGTACTCTCAAAAGAACAAGTTGACGATATGCAACACAATCTAGATAAATTGTCATGTTGGGCCCAAATTTGGCAAATGAGTTTCAATGCGGATAAATGTAAAGTACTACATATCGGATACCTAAATGAGAAAGCAAACTATTCGATGAATGGCACTCAGCTTAAGAATGTAAACAAAGAAACCGATCTGGGAGTAACAATATCGAGTAACCTAAAACCGAGTCAACAATGTTCAGAAGTTGTTAAGAAGGCAAACAAAATAATTGGCTTTATAGGCAGGTCATTTGAGCATAAATCCAAAGAAGTTATCCTAACCCTTTACAATTCCTTAGTCCGCCCTCTTCTGGAATACTGCGTTCAACCCTGGTGCCCTTATTACCAAAAAGATATAAACAAGCTAGAACGAGTTCAACGTAGAGTTACCAAAATGATACCTAGCCTAAAGAACAAACCATACGAAGAGCGTCTTAGAGAATTAAATCTATTTCCTTTAACCCAGCGCAGATTAAGAGGTGACTTAATTCAAGTGTTCAAAATCATCAAAGGCATCGACAATATGGACTGTAGTAAGTACTTCACTATCGACCAATCTAATTACACGCGGGGAAACGGTTGCAAAATTATTGGTAAATCTTTTAACTCACACGAATCTAAGAATTTCTTCTTCAATCAAGTTGTTAACTTGTGGAATGGGCTTCCCCGAAACGTTATAGACTGCATCACTGTTGATTCATTTAAACTCCGCCTAGACAAATATCTCGCATCAAACCCGCGACTGACTGGGTTTGTAAATGAATAACTTTATTTTATCCCCCCCCTCAGTTACTAACCCATCTGTCCCCTACTAACTTCCTAATCCTGCCACGGACATTAGTTCCAGGGCAGTAATTCCCTTTCCAATGTTCCCTTACCCACTCTAAACCACTGTTTGGACACTTGATCCTCAGTGTTTTGGAGGACAAGCAACCTAGAAGGGTCACTATATCTGTTGTTGCTTGATTTCCTTTGTACTACTCCTACATTTTCTCATATTCCTAATGACAAACTCTTACAATACCAAAACTTGGAGGCAATTTCGGTTGAAAAAAGTGAAGATTATTTCTGGTATGTATTTTAATTCTAGATAGCCTGTCCTTATGATATTGCTTTTATTTTATAGATAAAATCAGAAAAACTCTTTTTATCTCCCGTTTGTATATACTGTACCTATTTATTTAGCTTTAGGGGTCATCAATATTAAAATGATTACATGCAAACTCCTTTAGATTCAATTATGGACCACTGCAGAATCAGCTAACTAGTGCCGTTATCTATCAGTTCCAGCAGTACCATATGGTTAAAAGTAGCCCCAATACTCTATACTTTCAATACTTTTTGTATATATATAATAAAACTATTTGTCAACAGCCTACTGGGCAAAAGCCCTCATAAGGCTGGGTCAATACTTTTTGATGCAAGTAAATTGTTGCAAGTTTTACATTTTAATAACCTCTTACTATCAAATTGTACCTGAATAAACTCAACAAATCATGAATCTAGCCTAGTGGTTGAAATATTCTGTGTCAGAGATGTGCAGTGGGTGAGATGTTTGACCACGGCTCATTGTATTTCATACAGTTATGGAGAATGTGATAATTACACGCTTACGTCTACACTCGAAACTTCAGAGTACTCCAGTGATGATGAAGGTCATGGGAAGAGGAAACGGATTAAGAAGAATCTACCATAGGACTTCGTCAACAGTCAGGACTTGCGTGGTAAGAACTAAGGACTAATTTCATATTGATAAAGGTTAACAAAAATAATTGATAGCGCAATCCTGCACTTAACATTTGTCTTATTGTGCCGTTCCTATTAACTTCCTGTTTCGGTTTGTTTATTTTGCAAGTTTACATTATGTTGTTGTTGTCGTTCCCCAAGCTGCCTGGCCGAACAGCCCCAAGGCCCCGAGCAAGGCCAAGGCCATAACAGAGCGCCCCCACAGAACCCTCCCTGCCGACCACAATAAAGCCTGGGTGACCGAAGCCACTCCATGACGGGGAGCTGAGGAGGGTGCGGAAACGCACGGGAAACCAAAGCCCCACCCAGGGCCCTGTGCCCCTCAGCAATTATGAAGAGAAAGTTGAGGGGCAAAGGAAAAATGTGACGCTTTGGCTTCCAATCTTGGTAGATTGGGAGGTCAATCCACGGAAGAGACGCCGTCACTTGAGATCTAAAAAATATATAAGTAAAAGGAACAGTCAGAGTAAGCTATGGGCATGGCAGAGATCGCTCAAGTCTCACTCTGATAGACCAGCCCATCACCAATGTTTACATTATTATTATTAGTAGTATTGCTCCAACAAAGTTGCAAATTGTGTTGTAACCTAAAATGTAAACTTCATATTACTTATTTATATAAATTCTGATCTTCTATTGAGTACACTCTAAAATCAGGACTGTGTGGTTAAGTTATAGATGACGGTGTACAGTATTATTTTTATTTTAGGATAAGGTATATCTAATATTTTAACATTGAGTTTTAATAATTTGTAATAATTTTCTCGCAGTCACTAAACACATGATGCCAGTCTCGAACAGACGCCAAACACAAACCTCCCAGAAAAAGTGGTCCTGGTCCTTCACACATGTGCCAACGCCTCCTCCTAAGGTGCCTTTGAATCCCCAAGCTACCAGAAGGTCAGGGACAGAGGAGTCTGGTGCAGCTAAAGCTACGGTAACTAAATCGAGATCCATATCACCTTTTTCAAATTCGTAAGTTATTCTTACATTGTTATTGTATCTTTTTAATCCTGCTAATTTCTGATTGCTTGCCTTTCCCTGGGAAGGTGCCCCAAAAGGAGTTTCCCATGACAGAAATGACTACTAGCTGTCTTCCCTTTTACCTGCTACATACTTTGTCTACTACTACAAGGGAATTATTTTAGTTGTTTCCCGCCCTGGGTGGGGTTCTCTGGGCTAACAGTAGCTTAGGTAGTTACTATGGACGCCAAGAGAGTGCCACACAGTGGTGGGATCAGTCGCGCACCGTATCGGTAGACTAAATTATAATGTAAAACTTGAAAAATACACAAACTAAAACTGTGACGATACAAGATAAATGCAAAACACTGATCAAAATCGCTATGTGGAAACGCTTAATTAAAATAAAATTTTGAAATAAAAGAACACAATCCACCACATAGGGTGTACACAACTACATGCGTAAGTCAATTTGTTTCCCAAGTTCACACATATAACAATGCACTATCGTCACGTTCAAGGAATTAGTCAATTTGGGAAGTCGGGGACGTTCTGGTAAATTTTACTAAACTCTGCATGAATAAAGAAACTACATTAAGTGTCAAAATGTTCTATTAAAATCAAATTTGCAACTTGACAAGATAATAACAATAGTCTATCTATCTATCTATTGCCTGACGCCGTGATCCCTGAAGGGATGGCCACGAACGAACCGCCCCCATGCACCTCTGTCCCCAGTCAGTCGACGCCCCTTCCACCAACCAGCACCGCCTTCGTTCATTTACTTCCTCACTCCATCCTTCCACCTCTCATTCGGTCTACCTCTCCCTCTCTGTCCCTGCACCTCGCTCTCGTACACCCTCTTAGTCATTCTCTCGCTTTCCATACGTCCATATGGCCGAACCATCTCAAGTTGTTCCTTTTCACACTTCCCAGCACATCTACCTCCACACCACACCTCCTTCTTACTTCCTCATTAGTCTGTCTATCCCTCCATGTAACTCCGCACGCACTTCTTAAGTAATTCATTTCCACTGCTCTCACTCTATAGTACAAATAGTACAAAATAGAAATATCACTCACTAACGATAGTGCTATCGGGTAGGTACCTGTAAGCCTATAGCATGCTTCAAGGGACCCCTAACAATTACTACCCTACTAATAACCTACATTTATTGTACAAATAAACTAAGGAAATCGCAAAGGCAAGCAATTGATCCTATCGACAATGAATAGATACAGTATACTAAAAAACAATATTTGAAAATATGAAGAAGGCTCAATAGATTTAAACAAAAGAGTACTCTTTTAACAAGAACAATTAATTATAAAGAATAATAATAACAATAGAAAAAGTTAAATATTAATACATACAGACAAAAAGTAAGCAGAGGTTATAATAGAAACTTCAAGTTAATAATAATGCTTGATTAAAATTATTGATATCAAATTTTAGAATACAGTCACAATAATTGACCTTAAAAAGATTAAATTTATGCAACAATTTACTTGCAAAAAAAACTCTGTCTACTAAGAGTCTGTATAGTAACCTAGCTCTATCATTCAGGAATTACCTCTTTCGCATAGAGAGTTGCATGGCTTCTCATAGTAAAAATAATAATAAATATGTTATAATAAAAACACTTTATTATAGGGATTACCTAGTAGATATATAGCTTTTTCATACTGTATAATATATTATGAACTTTTCTGAAGAATTGTTCTATTTCACAGGAGCCAGGAGATACGAAGTGAAAGCCCTGAAGCGTGGACACATCTCCAGATCGAATTGACAGCCCTGACCATTGTGGCAAGAAACACTTTAACAAGCAGAACCGAACTGATAGCCCTGACGAACGGGACTGAAGTGACAGCCCTGACTATCGTGGCAAGCGACAGTCTAACAAACGGGACCGAAGTGACAGCCCTGACCATCGTGGCAAGCGCCATTCTAACAAACGGGACCGAAGTGACAGCCCTAATCAAGCAAGCCAGGACACTGTAGAAAGACTTATAGCAGTGGATAAATACACCCGTCCTATGGAAATGAGATGTAAGTTATAATTTCTTTCAGTATTTTTTAGTAAAAAAAAAAAAAAAAAAAAAAAAAATATATATATATATAGGCTATATACTGTATATATATATATATATTTATATATATATATATATATATATATATATATATATATATATATATATATATATATATATATATATATATATATATATATATATATATATATATATATATATATATATAGATATATATTATACAGTATATATATACCCCCCCCCCCCCCCCAGCTATGGGGTATGTGCCTGAGTATATAGATTGATAGATATACAGTATATACAGTATATTCTATGCATATAATAATAATAATAATAATAATAATACTTTATTTCAGACTCACACAGTACAGAGGGGACCATACTGGGGTCCATATATACCTTACAGTAACATAAATATATATAAATATATATAAGCTACTGTACATAGGCTACATAAAATAAAAAGAAATTAAATAATACCCAGCTTGCTATCATGTAGTTCACAGCACTGCCTCAACCAAAAACAGTGGTCATCAAACTACTGTGTTACCAAAACCACTGTCCTAATTGTGTACAGTACCATGCCTCACATCATTTAGCTTCCGGTACAGTATGTTGCTACAGTACAGTATAGGAATATCGGTACTGTACTGCACTATGAGGATCAGTACCGGTATGCTAATTCTGTAGAGTAGCAGACCTGAAATCATTACTTAAGGTTAAATATAGAGCAACTTCCTCCAGTGTGCCTGGATACTGGAGGTGTACACTATGCTTGGAGTTTGTAGCATTTTAATGATCCTGTTCTCAGAAGTGTTAAGGCGCTGAATGAATTTATATGTTAGCTTTCTAATGAGTGATTTGTAACAGTGTAAGTTCATATAGGCACATAGCGTACTTGTACTCTCATATTTTGAGAGCCCCAGAAACATTTTCATGATATTGTGATATGAGATACTTAGTCTATTCACTGTCATTTTCTTATAGTTCCACCATAGTTGTGCTGTATACATTGGTGAGCAGTAGGAGTTGAACAATGTTATTTTTGTATCCCATGTGCACATATGAAATTTTCTTAATATTGAATTTCCCTGCATGTAAAGTTGCCTTCGCTGACGACCCATATCCTCATCATCTGAGCGATCACATGAAATATAGTGTCCTAGATACTTTACTTTACTTACTTCTTCTATAATTTCTTCATACAAATGGAATTTAGGTAGCTTTGATTTCAATAGAAGGTTAGATTTAAATATTATGATATTGCTCTTTATAGGATTAAATTTGACTGAATGTTCGATTCCAAATTTTTCACATACTCTTAATAATTTATCCAGTCCTGCTCCAGAGGGCGCGATTAAGGCTAGGTCATCAGCATACATGAGATGATTTACAATGGTGCTGCCAATACAGCACCCAGTGCGAGTCTTGTTCAGCTCCAGACTAAGATCATCCATGTAGACGTTGAAAAGATACGGAGACAATATCCCCCCTGCCTAACACCATTGGTTACGGCGAAAGAGCCTGACAGGATGTTGCCCCATCTTACACACATTTTTTGATTAGCATACCAGAAAATAAGTATCCTAACAATATAGCTAGGCACTCCCCTGTTAACTAATTTTTCAAATAAGGTTTTGTGACACACCCTATCAAAAGCCTTACTTGCATCAAGAAAACAAGAGAAAATTGAGCTATTTAGTTTGTTGTATGTATCAATCACTTCTTTCAGCACATATATGCATTGGTCTGTGCCGTGATTTTTCTTAAAGCCAAACTGATTGCTGCTGGTGACAATATATGCAGACATTCTTTCTAGCATTATCATTTCAACTACCTTACTCACCACACTAGCAAGTGCTACTGGGCGGTAGTTGTCTTTTGCTGTAATTTTACCTGATTTATCTTTAATGACAGGAACAAGTATTACGGATATCATAGACTCCGGCAGGACACCATGCGTAAATAGACTGGTGATGCAAGAACTAAGTTTATCTATTAACAACTTATCTGCATATTTAAGATGTTCTGCATATATACCATCCAGCCCACAAGCTTTATTTAGGTTAAGTTTTCTTATGGCATTCTCAAGATCACTTTCAGTCACTTTAATGTCTTCATAATTACTATCTTTCACATATTGAATTGCACCATTAGTAGACCTTCGGTTTACACTGTTAAGTAGTTCCTTAAAATTAGTTTTCCATAAGTCAGCAATGTTCTCTTCACCCGTAACCCCCTCAACACTGACAGGTAATGGTGTGTTACAATTTTGCATGGATCTGATGTCCTTCCAAAAACAGTTAGTATCCTTTTCTGCCAGACTCTTTGCAAGGGCTTCCTTCCTTAATTGGTTTTCATTTTGCTTAACACCTTAAGAGCGGCCTATGCGGTTTATTTATATGTACCGCCCAGCGGGGTGTTTTTAACCAAAATAGGGCTGTTTACGTGATCATTTTCATGCCTAAATAAGACCCAGAACGTAAAACAAGTATCTATCCCTGAAAGGGCATAAACAGAGCTTTCGAATGACACCATAACGATCCTTTTATGATGGCTAGTTTTCTTGCAATAACCGTGCAACGCGAGTGCAAAAAGCATGTAATTAGCCACTTTCCCGATACAATTCCTTATATAGCGAGTGAGAGAGGGAGGAGGGAGCTGGGATTCGTGTCAGTATGTTCGCCGCGGTGGTCTGGAGCAGTCATACGCTCGCTACTCTCCTGCCACAACTTGTCTCTCTCTCTCAGCAACATTACGTGCTGAAATTGCCACTCGACCTATGTCGAGCGCCGCCACATAGTCCAGCTTTATTTAACTCGACTTATGTTGCTCGCCGCTAATTAAGGGTTAATAAATCTAATGGCATATTTGGTCCTAGCCTTTGCTCTTTTGTGAAGTTCAAATATAGGCCCCTGTCTAGGCTGACCTACTTCAAGCCAATGAGACCTAGCATCTCTGGAGGCCTGATACAGGTCAGCCACATAGTCTTGCCAACCTGGCTTATTGAATGAGGACTTATATTTACGGCTATTAAAAATACTTTCCCCCGCTTTTGATAAAGAATCTATTATACTATTGTAAAATGTAATAATGTCCTTTCTGTGTTGTGCATCACTACATTTTGGATCCCTGCATTGTGCTACACCATTACCATCATATTGCACCCTATTTAATAAGTCCTTGGTTTTATCACAGTACATTTGGCACTCTTCATTTGAGATTACATTCCATGGAACTTTTGCCTTGATGCTATTGCTAGTTTCTGTTATTTCCGGTGCTTTATTAATTTGGATTGTTAATTCTATAGGTATGTGGTCGTCATCCGTAATGTCGTATCTTATGGCCATTTCTGAGATAGAGTCATGAAAGTCAGAGCTAGAGATTGCATGATCAAGCCACGACCTGGTCTCCCATGCTTCACTAACATATGTATAGCTATTTTCTGGAAGCAGGTTTTTGGAGGACAAAATTAAACCTTGCTCCTCACAAAACCTTAACATATGTTTAGCAAACATGGAACCACCCAACTCGTGAGGGGTAGCATTCCAATCACCTACCACTGAGTAACACGTTATCTCTAATTCAGAAATTAGGCCACCAAGCTCCCCTAACTTTTCCAAATAAAGTTCTTCATTTTCTGCACACTGATACGGTAAGTAAACACAAAATATTGCAAATTTTCTGTGTCCCACTTCCAGCTGTATTCCCGCACACCAGCTTAAATTTGTCTCAATGGTTTTAATTACACTATCTAGGCACGATCTCCACATTATTGCAACTCCCCCTGGGGGGTGACCTGCCACAATACCATCACGTGTGTCCGTAGTGGAGACCCCGTACCCATGGAAATCTTTATCTAATATGTTCAAATTACCTAAGTCCTGTTTTGTGTACCAGGTTTCCTGAAGGCAGACTATGTCACTGGTCCTTAATGTAGATACGATGTCAGGTCGCAACAGGAGATTCCTCTTTGTTTTGGGGAGTCCTCTGCAATTGTATGAAGTTACTTTTATACTTGCTGCTGTTGTTGGTATCCCCTCCATTACTGCGAGTTGGATAGTGGTGTGCGATGCCTCCAAGTCCCAGAAGCCTCTGCACTGTCCTCATTGGGATATTGTCTTGGTTCTCTGTACCAGTTGACATATGCATCTTCTGGCCACAGGTCAGGATTCATGAAAACATCTGGATCTGGACATTCGCTAGTTATACAAAAGGAGGCACAGGTAGTGGACCTGGAGAGGGTGGTCAGCTGTCTTACCTCTATATTTATATGTAGATTATCAGCCAAGTATGTCTTGAGATTCTCAGCAGTAACACTAGGGTTGAATCCTGTGGCAAACACCCTAGTTAGTCGGGGCCTTTTGATGGTATTGAGGCCAGTATCCTTGACCCTACCTTTAATTCCTGGCTGGTTTCTCGGTCTAGGGTGAACCTGCTCGCCTTCCCTAGAGTAGCGAGGCTTGCCATTCACCCATTTGACCATAGTCCATGGGTTTTCCCTTGCATTGGCTCCTTCATTTGGTTCAGTTTGTGTAGGTAAATTTGAGGATGGTGTAGCTGGCACTGTATTATCTTCTCTCGTTGCCGACGATAAAGATTGCTGTTGTGTTCGGTGTTGTTGCTGTTGTGGTCGCTGCTGCTGCCACACCTGGTGTTGCCTTTGATATGAATGCTGCTGCTGCATATACTGTATGTCCACTATGAATAAGGTTTAGTTTCCTCTATGGCCAAATCAGCTGGCATTTTATTTACGCTTTATAGAATATTCAGTACAGCAACACAATAAAATGTTATATGCACAATAAATCACCTAAACTGTAAACAAATTTTAACGCAGTTTCTGCTCAAAATTAATGATTATAGCCAGCAATATGTATACCTTGTCACTGTTTCATTTTTGTCTTAGTTTGGGATTTGTTTATGTAATTTCTTAGTCTTATATATATTTTTTCCCCACAGCATATCAGAAGCGGGTATTACAACTTCTGCTTGAGATTAGGAATAATCAGAACAACACGAGCTCGGGTGATGGCGATTCACTGGAAGCAGCTCTGGATCTAGAGGATGAACTGGGTGATCCAAGTTATTTCATATTTATGCGTAATCAATGTGTCCGTGTAGGTGGTTACAATAAGAGAGACATGGTTTCAAATTTGATGTGTAGGCTTATGACCAAAACCCTGATACGTGTAAATATAATATGCCTGGTCAGAGAGTCAAGTTGCCATTTAGTAAAACAAAATTGTACAATATGATTCAGGACAGGGTTCTTAAGAAATTCTCAAATTCAACTGAGTATGAAATACAAAATTTAGTTGCAACAAAACTGCGCAATGCCCCAAAATTGAAAGCAGATGAAGACTAATTGAACTTGGATAAGGAGATTAAGTTGTGCTAGGTTGACTCTTTTGTCAGAGTGAGGGTTTGTGTTCTCTACTTCCCATAGCCTTTTCTATCTTTTTCTCTCTCTACATTTCTTCTGGTGACAGGGGGCTAGGAATTCCCCTCCCTTTGTACAATTCACCTACTCACCAAGACGGAGAAAGGGGCGAGGGAGCGCGGAAATGGTCCCAGACCCTAGGGCTCTGTCTCGAGACGGCCACCCCCAGCCCGGGGTATGTGCCTGAGTGTATTATAATGTAAAACTTGCAAAATAAGCAAACCTAAACAGGAACGGCACAATAATAAGACAAATTAACTTAACACAATCTATCTATCTATATACTCAGGCACATACCTTATAGCTATAGCTGGGGGTGGCCGACTCGTGACAGAATTGAACAAAGCAAAAAAAAAAAAAAAAAAAAAAAAAAAAAAAACACATCTAGGTCGTCCAGAAGACCCAGAGATCTCGGACCATCCACCGCCACTGCTTCAATCTCTGCCTTTCTTCCGTCTCTTACATTCAGCAACAATTAAAAATACTCAGCATATCTATTTCTCACTTGCACACACTCCACTAATAACTCGCCATTTGCATCTTTCACCTACTCTTCCCTCTTTTGCTCTCCTTTTCTTACTCTACTTATCTCCTTCCAGAACATCTTCTTTCGTTCCTCAAAATTTTCAATCAGTCTTTGACCCCACCTTTCATTATTTTGCACTTGTATTTGCTGCTCTAATCTTTCTTTTCGCCTCCCTCCTTTTCTCCTTGTAGAACTACCTCTCCCATATTTATATCAATAACATTTTATACTTCATCATTTAATTTTCCTTGTGTGAGGGGGATATCATTTGGATAAATTAATCGAGCGACTTCATTAAAATTTAACATATTACAAACAAGAATATCGTCAATATATCTACTATTATTACTTAACAATTTAGCTAGTGCTAATTATGCTGGTATGTTATCTTTCTTATTAATTATCTAATTGATTTAAATTCTAAAGTAAGCCAGAATAAATCTGCAATTCAACGGCTAGCATTTCCACCCATAGGAATGCCTAATATTTGTTTGAAAATTTAGGGCCCAAATCTAACATAAGTATTGAAAAGGAGAAATTTAAGGGAATCTTTAAGTTTAGTTCAATCAAAATATACTGAACATGCATACATTAGGCATTCCTATGGGTGGAAATGCTAGCCTATGAGAGTTCCGTATGGAGCTCAGTGGTCTGGTTAATCTGCTCTACATAACTAACTAACATGCATACATACAATACCTTTTATGAATTGATATTAGCTTGATTACCCTAGTTCTTTTTTAGTTATGAGAGGTTGGTGTCTCTGACCTACCTATAATGAACATTGTATAGCCCTATTCGTTAAGGAATGCACAGCGTTAAAAACTGCATCATATATTTAATTTAGAGGTCTAAAAAGCTAGGCCAGAATACATGTTTAAAACCCTCCAGCCCCGGGGGCTATAGCTTACGACTGTGCTCCGGTACCGGGTGTTTTGACGATCTTTGGCCTATGTTAACTACTCTGTAAGTCAATGAATATGTCATGTAATGTTGTGAATAAAAAAGAATAATGTTCCACAAACCTTCCTCTGTCGAATGGCGTTGAGTAGAGGTCTCTAGCCCCTCTGGTTGCATAATGGTGAGCGCGGGAAGACGAGTGCTTTTCGGCGGCAAATTCTTCCCGCGTTCGGACGCGTCGCCCCGGCCAAGGCTACGACGCACCTAGCCGCTCGTCGCGCCAAAGTATTTATCTCCCTTAGACGATTTTAGTGTTTGATATTGAGAATGTGATGTTTATTTGATATTTTCTAGTTATTTTGAGGCCAATTATATAAAATATGTTTATTAGGGTATCACTGTCACTGATATTGCTAATTTTCACTCGATACCGTAAATTTTATTAGTAATTGAGGTAGCTTATTGTTGTATTAGGCACTGATAATTCGTTATCACAGGTGTTTATTATACTTTGGCCATCATATATTAGGTCTTGTGTCACTTTCACTTTGACAAATATGCTTTAGAGAGTGTCACTGTCACTGATAATGCTCATTTTCACTCGATACCGTACATTTTATTAGTAATTGAGGTAGGTTATTGTTGTATTAGGCACTGATTATTCGTTATCACAGGTGTTTATTATACTTTGGCCATCAAATATTAGGTCTTGTGTCACTTTCACTTTGACAAATATGCTTTAGAGTGTCACTGTCACTGATAATGCTCATTTTCACTCGATACCGTACATTTTATTAGTAATTGAGGTAGGTTATTGTTGTATTAGGCACTGATTATTCGTTATCACAGGTGTTTATTATACTTTGGCCATCAAATATTAGGTCTTGTGTCACTTTCACTTTGACAAATATGCTTTAGAGAGTGTCACTGTCACTGATAATGCTCATTTTCACTCGATACCGTACATTTTATTAGTAATTGAGGTAGGTTATTGTTGTATTAGGCACTGATTATTCGTTATCACAGGTGTTTATTATACTTTGGCCATCAAATATTAGGTCTTGTGTCACTTTCACTTTGACAAATATGCTTTAGAGAGTGTCACTGTCACTGATAATGCTCATTTTCACTCGATACTGTACATTTTATTAGTAATTGAGGTAGGTTATTGTTGTATTAGGCACTGATTATTCGTTATCACAGGTATTTATTATACTTTGGCCATCAAATATTAGGTCTTGTGTCACTTTCACTTAGTTATATGATTTGTAAACGTTTTATATACAATTTATTGTGTCTTTTTTCACTTATTTATATATTTCTATAGGTTCTAATCATATGAATGTCACTTGGTATATACATATGTGTCACTTTCACATATTATTATGGTGTAATTGTATTTGTATCAATGTTCTCATAATACATGACTTTTGTATTACAATACATTGGTTTTCTTCCACTTTTTGCCTATATATAATTATAGTGTACATATTGTCATTTTATTTGGCAATTTCAGTATGATTATTAGAACTCCAGCTTGGAGTGGTAATCAAAGAAGCACTCTAAAGCACAGAGTGCCACCTTGCACTCCACACACTCCAGGGTTGACTTTTTACCTGACCTCGGCTTCACCCTGCTGTTGTAGCAGACATGGCACCGCTTCTGCTGTGTTCTTCCTGATTCATTCTGAGGCAGGGAACCAAGCCTGTGCCTAATCAAGTATTGAGCACACTGCAAGCGGTCAATAACGGCGGGCCCAGGATGTGCCACTGCCCTCTGTGGCATAGCATACTTCTCCAGGAGCTCCGTCAACACCTGCTTTTGGAACCTCCGCAGGCTATTGAACTTCATGGGTGTGTTCACATTCCGAAGTTTGTATATGTTGTAGGCATTCAGAACTGACATGTCCACCATATGCAGAAAGAACTTTTTGTACCATCTGCACGAGGTACGCAGGCAGTCAATGAAGCCTATCTGCATGTCGGACTTGTCCACCAGCCTCATGTTGATGTTGTAGTCCAGGACAGCATCGGGCTTGGTCACCCTGGCCTGGGTGCGGCGATCCACCTTGCCAGTCTCCACCATTTCCCCCTTGTGGATGGTGGTCAGGAGGTTGACCTTCCGCTGGTCGTGCCAGTGGATAGCCAGAATGGGCCCCGACTTCTTCTTGAACACATCACCTTTTTTGGTCTTTGGAGGGAAAGGTGGCATGCCCTTCCTTTTCCCTCGTACTGTGCCTACAGTCCCCGTCTTGCGCTCATGCAGGTACTGTGAGAGAGTGGGGGACGTGTAATAATTGTCCGTGTAGAGGACGTGATTCTTGTGAAAGTAGCGGTCCATCATGGCTTGCACCACTGCTCCGCCAAAGCCAATGAGGGGGTCCACAAGCAAGTCCCCTTCCTTCCCGCTGTAGACCAGGAAGTCCAGGACATAGCCAGTTTGGCAGTCGCACAGCACAAAGAATTTTATGCCAAAGCGATGTCTTTTTGAGGGGATGTACTGCCGGAAGCTGAGTTTTCCCCGGAACAGCACAAGAGACTCGTCAATGACGACCTTGCGGAAGGGCTTGAAGTAGGAGGTGAAGCGTTCGCGCATCATCTCGTACAACGTCCTAATCTTCCACAGCTTGTCTGGGAGGTGGACGTCAAGGTTGGTGACAAGATGGAGCGCTGCGAGGATATCAAGGTACCGGTCGCGAGACATATATTTCCCGAAGGCAGGGGTGGATATCAGATCATTGGTGATCCAATAGTCAGGCAACCTATGCTTCTTGACATGAGGCATTAGCATGGTGAGTACCAGGAACACCATGAACTCTTTATGAGTCACTGGGGTCCACTGCCTCATGTGGCCCTTGGTCACCTTTCCCAAAAAGTGGACCTGGAATTGGTGCTGCTTATTTGTCTCTTTGACAACATAGCCTACCACCTCCTCATCAAAGAAGGCCTCAAACAGTTCGTGTGGTGGAGCATTGGGGCCTGCAGGAAAATTGGGGGTAACGCCTGAACCCTCCAGTACCTCATCAAAAGCTGGCACATCAGGGTTGTATCCATCCTCATCAACTACGTCTTGCCACTGAAAAACGTAGAATGGGTCTTGTCTACGCTGACGAGGAGCTCCAGCTGGTGGCCCAGCACGCCCACGGCCAACTCGGGAGGCGCGCGCCCTAGGGCGGCGAGGGCGGCGGCCAGGGCGGTGGGCAGCACGACGGGCAGCACGACGCCGGGCCAAGCGGATGGGTCGAGGGTCGTCGATGTCCATATAGTCATCGTCAGAGTGGTCATCTTGCCCTGACGGTGGACCTATGTAATCATGGCCAGAGTCTTGAGAGAGGTGCCCTTCATCATCAGTGGCCCCCACATAATCTGGCGGGGAACCAGTGATGCGTGGGCGGCGTGCGGGTGGGCGAGGTGGGGAAGGAGTGGCAGGTGAGGCTGTGTCCCCCCGAGGTCCTGGGCTCCTTGGCCTGCGACGAGTGACAGAAAGCAATGTTTCACTGTCACTAGGCCCAGGTATTGGTGATGCGAGCTCAAAGACTTCTTCAGGAAGACATGTTGAAGGCGGGAGAGGTGGGGAGGACCGTGGGTAAAGTTGCGGGGACGTATGGCTGGGGCCGGCCGGGGTGGACGCCGCGGGAGCCTCGAACAAAACTCTCTCTTACTTTTCTTAATTTTCTTGGTATATTTCCTACCTTTCCCCTTTTCGGCAGCAGTATGTCTCCTGTCGGGGGACCTAGGAGGCAAATAGGCCGAAAGTGTGGGGTCCTCAACCCTTGGCAATGGTGGGGGTGGTTGGGAAGAATGCGGGGCATCCGGGTCATCTTGGGTGGCGTGGGTAGATAAGGGAGACAATGGCGGACGAGAAGGGTCACCACGCTGACCCTCACTCACAGCCTCATCCTCACCAAGTAGTTTTGCTTGTTCCCTAGCTGCCGCGGCCGCCTTCTCAAGTATTTTCTGCTTATACAAATGTAGCTTGAAAGGCGATTTACCTGGGGAAGGGCTTGGCGTCGTGTCACTTAAGCGAAATTTGGTGAGTGACCTTGAACTCTCCCACTCGCTCACTCTCTCAAGTTCACTGTCTTTAGGTAAACCAGCTTCCTCAACAACTGGTACATCACCTTCATCACTCTCATCACTGTCATGTTCTCTCGCAAATCCCAGGAATTGCTCTTCTTTGTCACTCTCATGGCCATAATCACTCGACTTATAATTACTGGAGTCGTCACTGACTTCATCATCAACATTATGCTTGGCATCAGCTCGCTCATAAAGTCTCAATGACGTCTCAATACCTCCGGGAGATAACACATTTAGGCGATGGCGTCGGGGTAAGGCGCGACGAACAAGCAAGGGCATCGTAGGAAGCACGGTATCGGACACAGCGGAATCACTATTTGGCGTACTGTCCATGATGGCGTCGGGGTAGATACTGTTGCTGTGGCGTAGTTTATGCCTGGTGGCGCCACCTACCGTCCCACGATACCGAAAATGTACGCGCGGCATTCGAAAGCACGCATGCAAGCAATGGGCATTCAAGAGCCCTTCCGGGTTGCGCGGGCCGAGGTTGTTATGGGCGTTCAAGAGCCCATCCGGGTTGGAGGGGTTAAGGGTAATTTCTTGCCCTTGCACAAGATTATGGATATACTGTATAGATTATTTTAGTATGAGCTAGTTTTAAAATTATTAATGTGAATTATTTGTACTTTAATGAATAATATACATTTAATAAACAACTAGTATAATGTAAAACTTGCAAAATAAACAAACCAAAACTGGGACGACACGAAGATAAATGCAAAAGAACTAATCAAAATCGCTATGTGAAAATAACGCTTAATAATGATATGGATACAGTATATAGATTATTTTAGTATGAAATTGTTTTAAAAATATAAATGTGAATGATTTGTATTTTAATAAATAATATAAATTTGATAAACAAGTATCCTATAATGTGGATATATAGATTATTTTAGTATGAGTTTGGTTTAAAAATATATATGTGAATGATTTGTACTTTAATTAACAATATAAATTTAATAAACAACTATTATATGTATTATTTAAAAAAATATATTTACTTATTCCTCAGTGTCCAATCTTGTGCAGACTATGGATATATTGCACCACATCCCAGCAGGCTCTGGTGTGTTCCCTCATTAACTATATAACTTTAACTATATTGATATATTATTCACTATATGAATCTTTCATGACATATTTATATAGTCTGCACAGTAAGGAAAATTAACCCCTTGAGGATTATGACGCATGTTGACAGTTTTCTGGCTATCATTAGACTATTTTATACGTCTTAGGAAGGCTCTTTTTGAATGAAATGGATAAAAACTATCTCGATTAACTCCTACAAGTTCTTTCTAAGCTGAATGAAGTAGTCTAATAATAGCCAGAATAAACTGTCAAAATGCGTCCTAATTATCAAGGGGTTAATATAGATACTAAGTCGATTAATTCAGGTGAACATACACATGATTTGCTCCACTAGATATTACCTAGTATTACTTATGAATTTGGGAATGTGTAGTACACATGGTTAAATTCTTGTGAATCCAATTTGCATATCAGATCAGATATCCGTGTCATTACCACATGGTCTTTTACTCGTAAATAATGTGACATTTGCCCACTGGGTCTAAGCTTACCTCAACACTCCTGGTACCTCTCCACTGTTACCATGCGCTGGAAGGGGTCTTGGTAAATTTCCATGATTCTGAAGGGTGTGGCAGAGCAGCAGAGCTGAGAGGTAGGGAGGAGTTTGCGGACAGATAGATTTTAACCACAGGCCAGACAGGACGCCTTTTAGAGTTCCCCCTCTATATAGGGAAGGCTATCTCACTTACTTAAGTTTTAGTACTCTGTATATTATTTCAGTTTGTACTTAAATATATATCAAAGTGGTTTTGGACCAGAGATCATTTAATTATATTCCCTTTACCTATATATATCAATATAATATATATATATGGTAATCGGTGGTGGCAGCATTATAACTACTTATATATATCAATCGATTAATCTATCATCAACGAGCAGAGAGAGCTGAGATCAACTTATCTTCAATCAACCTATAACTAAAACATATATCTACATCTCTTAAGGCCATCGACACCTTCAGTCAGCCTTATATAGAGTCAACAGTTAACCCTATGAATACATTTGACTACCCATAAAAGTCTTATATATATATATATATATATATATATATATATATATATTTTATCCAAGATAAAATTGGATAAGCATATGGACGAGAAGGGTTGGGTGTGAAGGGGGATCAGCCGGGTTGGGCCAATCAGCGCTCTGCAGACCTCCATAATCCTGCATTAATCTCTAACCGTTTTGGTAAGATGATCCTCAGGGTATTAGAGTGTGAAGCCTATAATTGGGCTTTGTAATGAATTGGGACAGGGATCTGCCTTGCTTAGGCCAATTGGCTTTCTGCAGACTCCCATTTCTTATGTTCTTATATACAGTATATATATATATATATATATATATATATATATATATATATATATATATATACATATTATAATAGTACATATTATGTATATTATATGTATATTATATATATATATATATATATATATATATATATATATATATATATATAATATATACAGTATATAATATTATACTGTATATATATATTTTTTTTATCGTATTTTTTTTTCTATGTGAGTGAGGGAGACAAAAGGCAGCACTGCCTGTATCGTGTGCCTCCCACAGAGTTGGAAGAGTGAAAGGGCCAAGATCAAGGGACGTTCGAGCCAAAATGCCTGGACACACAGAGTTTGAAGCAATTTAAGTCATAGGAAGAGAGAAAGACTGATTCTGGGAGAGAGTTCCAGAGCTCAGCAGTTGAATAGCAGAAAATCAGAATACCGTTTCACTCTTGGGTTGGAGAGTTACACAGAGTAGGGGTGGGATTGTGTTGCAAGACGGGTACTACGTACCCTATGTAGAGGAGGTGGTATACACAGGGCAAGCTCTGAGGAACATTGATTATTATAGTAGCGATAGAATAGCGAGAGAGATGCAACATTGCGGCGAAGAGAGAGAGATGCAGAGAGTTGGTGAGTGGGCGGGAGTTAACGATACAAAAGGCTTTCCTTTCTACTTTGTCTAGGAGTATGGTGTGAGAACACATGAGAACAATACTCAATACAAGGACACACTGTGCCTCTGTACAGAGCAAGTAGCTGTGCAGGGGTAAAGAACCCCTTGAGGCAGTTGTGCACACCCAGCTTCTGGGAGGCTGCCTTAGCAAGACTGGTAATATGGTCCTTCCAAGTGAGAGCAGAAGAAAAAGAGGCACCGAGAATATTGAGAGAAGATGAAGGATTGATTTTTGTATTGTTGAATTGTAAGGGATAATCCTCTGGGAGTTCTGAACGGGTAGTAAGATGAAGAAATTGGGTATTGGAAGCATTAAAGGCAACAAGGTTTTCTCTGCCCCAATTGGAAATAGTAGTTAGATCAGAAGATTAGTGTTGCATGGCTTCATTACGTTTGTCTTTGAGGGATTGCTGACTGGGGCATTCAGGAAAACTAATTGGGTAGTGTAAGGTAGAGTCGTCTGCGTATGAATGGATGGGACTGGAGGTACAGTACAGTTGAGAAGATAATTTATGAAAATTAGAAAGAGAATGGGAGATAGGACAGCCCTGAGGAACACCGGAGTTGATAGGATGAGGAAGTGAGCAATGGCCGTCCACAACCGCAGCTATGGAATGGCCGGAAAGGAAATTAGAGACAAAGGCACAGATGAAGGGATAGAAACCGAAAGATTTGTGCCAGACTCTATCGAAGGCTTTCGATATGTCTAGTGCAATAGAACAAATTTCACCGAAGTCCCAAAAGGAGGATGACCAAGAGTTAGTAAGATATGAAAGAAGATCACCAGTAGAGCGACCTTTAAGGAAGCCATACTGGCGATCTGAGAGTAGATTATGAGAAGAGAAATACTTAACAAATTTGAAAGCAAGAATAGTTTCAAAAACTTTGGAGATACAAGAGATGAGAGCAATTAGACGATAGTTGGAGGGTTGAGAGCAGTCACCCTTCTTTGAGACAGGTTGAATGAGAGCAAACGTCCAGCAAGAAGGGAAGACGTTAGAGGAGAGGCAAAGATGAAAGAGTTTGCATAGGCAGGGAGTCAGTCAGCATGGAAACACAGTTTTTGAGTACAACAGAAGGAACACCATCCGGACCGTACGCCTTCTTAGTATTACACCCAGAGAGGGTAGAAAATACATCTTTAGAAGATATTAGGATATTAGGCATAAGTAGGAGAGAGGGGGGTGGAGAGAGGTAGGAATAGCACCTGAATCATCCAAGGTGGAGTTTCTAGCAAAAGCTTGAGCAAAGAGTTCAGCTTTGTCAGAGGAAGAAGTGATGGTTGTGCCATCAGAGTGGAAAAAGGGAGGGAAAGACAAGGTAGAAAAATTGCTGGAGAGGTTTTTGGCTAGATGCCAGAAAGCTTGGGAAGAGCTAGAGTAGGATAGTTCAGTGCATTTATTATTGATGAAAGAGTGTTTGGCAAGTCGAAGAACAAATATATATATATATATATATATATATATATATATATATATATATATATATATATCAATAGATAGATAAATATATATATATATATATATATATATATATATATATATATATATATATATATATACATATACTGTATATATATATATATATATATATATATATATATATATATACAGTATACAGTATATATGTTAGAAGTGCAATGACGTATGCCTCAGAAACATGGGCCGTTAAAGTAGAGTATTTCAACAGAATGGAACGTAATGATATGAGAATGGTGAGATGGATGTGTGGGGCCAGGCTACAGGATAGAATAACAAATGTTGAGCTGAGGAGACGTTTAGGTATAAAGAGTATTATAGAGGTGATGCGTACAAGTAGACTGGGATGGTATGGTCATGTGGAGAGAATGGATGAACAAAATTGGGTGAAAAAATGAAGGTCTGTGATTGTGGAGGGAGCTGCACCAAGGGATGGACCGAGGAAGACCTGGGATCGGACTATAAGTGCCGATCTGAAATCCAAGAACTTGACAAGTGAAGCAGCCCTTAACAGGGTTGCCTGGAACGCCACCATTAGGACAAGAGACTGCACGTATGTGTGGAGCACTCAGTCTTAACATTTTATATATATTTATATATATATATATACCGTGTCTTCTAATCAGTGACACATCCCAACAATTGTAAATGCTGGTAAAATAATGATAAGAAGATCTAGCACCAAGCTTAAAAAGACTGTGTGAAATGCCGATACAAGAGAGCACAAAAGTAACATACATAATATAGTCAATAACACCAATGTTCACTATTCCATTACTTATAATTGAATGGATTTCGAAAACAAAGTATATATATGTAATTATCATCAAATGATAAACTTACTGAAACAGTGTGGGCTCATACCTCTGCGTACTAACTATCTGGTCACGTCCTCCACTCAAAACTGCGAATAAAATTTTGTAATCATTACCATTTGGTACCACCTCTTGACTATTTTCACGTGTTGTTGTGTAAATTCAATTATATTTATTATTTACAAATATGCACGACATAAAAATCTTAATAATTTAAAGCATACACTATACACTCACTTATAATGCGAGACCCTCTACCCAGCACTGTTCCCCCAACACTGCTAACTCTTGAAGCAAATAATATATCAACTTTAGTAGTTTTGTCATAATACCACAATTGTATATATTGTTTACAGTATAATCTCTTCTACCATGCAGCCAAATAAAAGAATAAATTACGTGATGGCCTTTATCTACATCTGGTGTTACATTCATAATTATTTTATGTATATTTTTCATACCCTTTTTATTCCCTTGATTTTGTGAATTTGTATTTTGTGTTTGTGTTCATTGTTTTCTGTTGTGTTGTCCCTATTCTGGCTTTGTCTTGAGTCCCCCCCTCCCCCCCAAAAAAAAGGAAAAGTGAGGATTGGGCCTGAGTATATATGTAGATAGATAGATAAATGGAATTCCTCTCCAGTCAGCAGATTGGAAGCCTGATGGACAACGAGGTCTGGAAAGTAAGTGACATGTGTCGCTGGAAGGCTCTCCCCGTCACCACCAGTCATTTTCAGTAGGCCAGAAATCGTGACCTTTTTCCGGTTTTTTCCGGGCCGGTTTTCTGGATCACTTTCTCCCTCATGTTTAGCCCCATTAGTTTTCAGATGATAAGATGTTTTCCCCATTAGTTAGTCGATTTTAAGACCTTTTGTCCCATTTCTTCGTCAATATTTAGACCTTTCGTGTTATTTAGGTGTCGATTTTTTGTTCTGGCGAACGATAGTGAGCCTGTAATGTTGGAAGAATCGGCCTTCGGCCGGGACATTTTACTACCGAAAAATGTACAAATTAATCTAAAAGGGGGATCTAATGGATTTTTTTTTAATTTGATGGAGGTCTAGGGAGGAAACTAGAAAAATAATGAATACATGAACAAATCGCCCAAAATGTGAACCATCCCCCCTTAACCTCTCGTTACTCAAAAATGGTGAGAACATTTCTACCGTAAGAGAAGAGTCAACCAGGAAAAGGTATGGATATTTACAGCCCATTTGTTCTAACCCTTTTTAAGTTATAAGAAGTTAGAAGTCACGATTTATTTATAAGCAAATTTGACTCCTAATATAAAAATTCCCAAATTATACCTGGAATCGAATTCGAAGCAGTATTTAAGAACTATGTGTTATTAGTCCAGGAGCCAAGGGGTGTTTGCATGCATGAAAGGGCCAGAAAATCACCCGCTTGATTTAGTTAGAGGGTCCACTGGGACACCTTTTTAGTGAGGGTAGACATCCCGAAACCCGGCAGTTATCGTGTTATTCGGGATTTTCGCTGAATTTAATGAAATCAAAATAACTCCTTTTTTTACGTGTGACGGTTACATAAATTGCAATAACTCGGCAATGAAATGGTCTACAGAGCTCTTTCACCACTCAAAATAAAGCTTAAAGAATTATCTATTCAATGGATACAAACACAATAAGATTGGTCAATACCCAAGGTCACAAGAGGTCAAAGTATGACCTTTTCTGATGAGGAACTAAAATTTATGACTTTTCAAATTTAAATATTTGTGAAAATAGGTAAATGGATTGAACGTTTAATGCTTTTATATTCTGGTTAGGTACACCATAGGTAAGTTTTTGAAATTAGTTGGAAAAGTTGATTACGTATTTTAACCCCTTGGCGTCCAGTACAATAATATGAAGTTTGCGAATGATATACCAATAATAGCTATGTATTGGTTATATAATTATGGTACTACTGAGTCAGCTAAAGTTCTATCAAAACACTCTGTATCACAGTATCACACATTGCATATATATCTTCAAAGCAGATTTCAATTATTTGTTGTCACATTAATGAATGACCTACTTTTGGGGAGAGGGGTGAGCCGGGGATACAGTTGGAAATGTATTCTGTGATGTGTCACATTAATGGCCTAGGTTTTGACATCCTTTCACCTGACATTTGCAGTAAGGGCAGCATTTCATATCTAGTTGTCTGCAGACACAGCGTTTAGTAGAGCAGGAGGTACATTTACAGGGCATTGCAAAGTCATCCGGTAGCAAGACTTGAAGATGGTCCGGTTGAAGAATGCCATCTTCTTCAATGAAACCAAAGTCTCTGGGATCCAGTTGAGGATTGCTTAGGCAGTGTAGCTGTAGATATGTCCCAAAGAATGCCCTGAGGACATGACCTTTGACTGATCGGCTGGTGGGAGGCAGTTCCAAAATGGTCTTTTTGCTGTGGTGGTAGAGGTAGTACCGTAATTCATCCATTGTTCTGCATGAGGTTCCTGATTTGTACACATTCACAAGGAACTCTACCACCAAGATGAAGTTAATACAGTTCAATTCCTTTCCAAAATCAATCAGATAATGCACCGGATCTGCCTTCAGTGCAGCAGCCTTTGTACCAAATTTACTTGTGGAATCACAACCAGTGAGATGGTGCAGGGCAACTAAGATTTTGCAAATATCTGATCCCAACTTATCGCCTAGAACATGAAGGGGTATGTATCTTGTGGTATTACCAACACCAGCACGAATCCACATCTCTCGTAGGCCATGTGCCTTCAGAAGCGACCAGTAGTGTAGGGCCAAGATTACTACATCAGTATCATTTGATATAATAACCACTCTCTTAGTCCCATTCTCAACTGCATGACGAGCATGTGGGATAATTCTGATGTCGGCCTCTTCAATCGTTGTGTCTAGATCAGGTAATGGTGTCACTTTTCCATTCAAAATAGCCAGGCATGGTTCAATTTCAGGTGGAAGTCCAATCGAGCTAACAACTGTATCTGTCATCGGTTTTGGCTTGGTTAAGATGCGTTGTCGAATGAGTTTCTGTAGCTTGGATTTGTTTGCAGATGAGGCCCAGAATGCATCCATTGTGACTGGCAATTGCGTTCCTGTACCTATCCCATATAAATCAATTGGGCTGCAACCACACCTTCTAGTTCTTTCGCTGTCCTTCACTGAACCCTCAATGTATGTGTCAAAGACGAAGTCGACACGTTTAGAGTTGCTGCCAAGTCTATATGACACCTCCAAGAACTTATTGCAGAGTTCACCAAAGGTGTTCATCTGGGATACCCGCATATGACGAAGGCCTGCCATTACATCAATGATAGTCACTGTATTTGCTGGCTTCCATTTAGATGGTGGTATATAGTCTGCTTTTTCAAGGTGTTTTTCTAACTCAGTGCACAGTTCACTTTTGTTTGGTTTGGTCATTAGTCCATTCTTGTCAAAGAGGTAACTGCTGTCAATCAGGTCAAACCCCAGCAAATGTTTCATGTCATATCCTCGGACACGAGCAATGTCATAGATCTTCTGGGTTTCTGCCATTTGCTTCTTGGTCTCTTTGCTTGTAGACTTATAGGTACTTTGGTCTCCCTTCATGGATTTGAATGTCTTAAGGTTCGTCCTGTGAATGGTATCAAAGATGGATCTGTGTTTCATTACGATTCTTTCATTTCGGAATGTTTCATACTTCTTCCTAGATCTTTCATCAAATTCGAGCAGATTGTCACGGATTTCCTTTGTCATGATTTCCTGTGTGAGGATGTTGTGAAGCTTGTCTTTGTCTCCTTCACACGGTAACGTCATGGGGTTGTCATGTTCTTTTACATACTCAATCATATCCTGAATCAATGTCTCAGATGACCTTGTTGCTGATAAGTTAAACTCGTGGTTTACTAAAAGTTCTGTGCTAGGTGTGACGACTCCACTGACCTGACGTTGGAAATTGACAACAGCTAACATTTCATGGTAAATGATCTCCCACTGAGCAACGAATTGCTTCTTTTTGGTGCTACCGATGATACCCCCAGCACTCTTCTGGGATCGATTTATCGTCTGCTCGAGACACATGTCTGCCCCTACAGCACTGAATGGTCCATCTGTCCGCTTCACCACGAACTTGCCTGCCAGGAAACTCTTGTACACATCTTCTGGTAGCTTTCTCATATCTTCTAGGTATAATGAAGCCCATCTAAAATAGTTGACCCTATCACATCCAGCAAATAGCGGCAGCACAGATTGAACACTTGGAGATGGAGTTTCCAGTCTCCCTCACGGTCTGCCCTAACCAAGTTCTTTAGAACAGCCACCATTCTGACGAAGTGGTCCCAGAATGTAAACGTCTCTGATGCTGCACTTCTCTGACATCTAAATTTATTGAAGTCTTCAACCATGACTTCTGAGTTTGACATAAATGCCTCCAAATGAACCTTGCTTTCCTCCCTCTTCTTTTCTGCTACAGAGTTTTTCAACAGTCTCAGATGCTCAAGCTCATCCCTGTACCTCTCAATTCCTTCCACTTTGAAGAACTCCGCCCACTGCAGCCTTTCTATACACTCAGAGAGCATGAACAAACCCTTCAACGACCTCGTATAATGTGATCCATCAAGAACTGATCTTATCACATTTTGGCCAAATGCTTTAGACTCTACCAATATAGTTTCTGCTCCACTGCCATTAATGAGCTTTCCTATCGCACCCATGACTACCTTAATCATATGAAAAGAGCCCAGCCATAACACCAAGTTATTAAATTCAAATGGTTTGCTCATGGTGATTTCACGGGCAATGTGATACACCCCCTCATCACATACCACAGGCAAGTGTGTTTGGTCTAGTTGACTCAAAATATTCTGGAAGTTTTTTAATGCTGTGTAAACTGTGCCATATTCCGTAACAGGGTGGGGAAGGACTGGTAGGAAACCTACAACCTTCTGACACACATTCTCATCAGTAATAAGAGAGTTAAAGGCACTCCAAGAGGGCATTGTTTGGTCCATAGTTGTTTCTTTAACACCTTCCGTCATACATGATAGATCCATTCTACTTACAGTCCAAGCTACGTCCTTCCTGCTGACACTTTTTGCATGTGATTTGTCTATTTTGTACAGTTCTTCCGGAACTTCGTAGATTGTTGGAAGGCTTGGCTTTTTAGCAGTTTTCGTGTAAGGAAACAAAGTCTGGCAACCTAACTCTTGTGTGAATTGTCTCTCTCTGTGGGTGACACCAGTCTCCGATATCTTAGGCTTACTATTCAGAGTCACTCCTTGAAGTTTATCCTGCATAAGAATCATAACAGTGTCATGACTTCCTCCTATGCCAGATAGTGTTGCTTCCTCATGATCAAAATTATCAAAGGCCCCCAACGTGAAGCTTGATGTGTTTAAATGACTAGGAAGTGGGACCTGACCCTGACTTGCTTCTGTAATAAATTATGCCATATCAGAATGATAGCGGAGTAGCTCGTCATAAATAATTGCCAGTCCAAACCTATTGAGACTAGAAATAAGCGTTTTTGACCTACACACATTATAAATAGCTTCAGAGTTCAACATGTGCAAAGGGGTTCGCTTTTTACCATTATTTACAATGTAAAAGATGACTTGATACACAGATAGTACTTTGTTTTATCTTGGAAGATCTAGTGTCACTCTCCTCATAAATTTCAGGGTCACCATCTACAATATTGTCACTGTGTAAAATATCAACATCAAAAAGAGCTGAACAAAAGTCTGCAACGTCACTGGGAATTATCATGTCAGAATATGCTTTCTCAAGTTCATTGGCATCACAGAACCTGTCATTCAGCTCAAAGTCTTCGTTGAGGATGCAATCTCTCAACATGGTACCACACTTTCTTACTGTTTCCCTATCTAACGACCTTTCACTTCTCTCTGGCTCTGTCTCAGCTGCACCTGGCTTGAAAACAATGGTGTTTTTTTTTTTAACCGGTTGGGACAAAAAATGAGACATCCCCCCCAAACAGGTGGATTAGGTACATTTTCACATCCCTGTTTGTGTACGTAAAACGAGTTTGATCATTACTCCATGCTTCATTACAGCACTTGGAAATATAAGTCAGGTTATAGCATCTCCCCGAGTTCAACCCTGGTTCTAAATCTTTCATAAAATTTGCAAAGATATCAAACTTCTGCTGGCCAGTTGGCGTTGACGATGATTCAGTTGCTACTTTCTCTCCTTTCCTGATGTAGTTACGAATACACTGGCTGTGACAGTAAAGATCCGCTCCAAATACGGCATTCGCATCTTGCAAGTCGGAAGTTCGGGTAAACACATCATCCTGAAGTATCATGGCTGCCTATAGGAATGATTCAGCCCGTCCTTTTTAAGAAATCCTCCATTTATCGTATATGTTGTTGTGTTTTGGATTTCCACAAATGACACATTTCTTTAAAAACTTGTTAATATTAGCTGGCAGAGATGGGGGTCTCGAGAATCCACCATAGACCGTCTACTCCTTTTAGAGGATGAGCTATCCTCTGGGGAATAAGCAGCAATATCCGTGGAGACTTCGGTTAACTGCTTGAGTTTATCCAGTGTTTTCTTGAGGGTATACTGTTTAAAACATTCGTTAGTAACATGGTATAAGAATTTGCCTTTGTCCACTTGCTTCAGTCTTTCAAAAACTACGTCCTTTCTCACTTCCGCTGCTTCAATGATACGTGCCCTGCCATTCTCTGTGCTGGTCGTTTCACATTTATCATCATACTTTTGGCAGATTATGCATTTCTTGGAATCGCAAGAACCACTTGAGGATGGTGACTGTGATGCCCTTAATCTTTTCTTTGGTAAGCCAGACATTCTTCACTGAAAAAAAAAAAAAAAAAATTGGTTTTCCCAAAATTTTAAATGAACAATATATGAACAGAGAACATAAAATATACTGGATTAACTCATTTTTGCCATAAGTAATGACAAGTGTAAGAATGCAGCTCAAGCAGTCAATCGGAGGTTTAAACCAGCGGGAGGCTTGACAGACAATCGATCGAAGGCTTCTATTCGCCGATAAAATATCATATTATTTCCATCTAACTCAAACTGGCATTAAACAGATTCCATTAAATTGTAAAAAACGTCAACAGCTTTTACATTACGTTGGAAATTGTCGAAGCATACTACAGTATTATAGTATGAACTCTCGCCGAGTGATTGCAAAGTTGCTTTATGCCGTCTTTTTCGAGTTATGAAGTTACCCAATTGTAAATTCCACCAGCACCATAAAGCTGGTATAATTTCAAAAGAATGTATGGTAGCCTATCATATATAAACTAGGTTAGGGTATGTCGTGTACAAATAATAATAGCCTATGCATCTTGGTGAGAATAGGTTTAGGCTACACTTGTTTTGGATATAATTCTATTACAATAACTAACCCAATTTAACTAGCCTAACTGTGCTAGCCTAACTTATCCCAACTTTATCCTTGTATAACTTAACTTATCCTACACTTAGCCAATCAGTTTACCCAATCCTAAATTTTATATCCTATCTTATATCCTACACTACAGTATTATTACATAAACTAACCCAATACCTATATTAAGGCAATTTATATCAAATTATACCTATATCCACAAAATATTTTATCTCATTTCATATATAAAACAACTGCAATGAATAATAAAATAGACACAATGCATACTGGTAATAAAAATAGAAAAACATATCGACCACAGGAGACTCGATCCCTGGTTCTACAGTTTACACCCGGTGCTTCCCGCAAGGAGCTGCTGACATTGATTCTTCAATTCAAATGTAACCAAACGAGTGTATAGCTGTTAATTGTTTATACATAATTAGTGTATTGCAGTTCATAATGCATCAATTTCCTTTAATATATCATTAGTTTGCATGCAGATATAACTAAATATATGCAAAATATGAATTAATTTGAGTTTAGTATTATCGTGGGCATGACCACGATTTCCCAGTGTACTTGGGTAACCGTGGGCTGCCGAAAAGACCACGAAACGAGAGATTAAGGACCACGCAAATCATGGTTTTGATGAAGGATGACGGGAAATATGCCATTGTGATACCCTTCATCAGCGGCTCATGGGCTATGCTCGTGGGCTTCGAGACGACATGGCGCGCAATATTCAAGATTCGAAACCCCGTAATTGTGAACCATATGTCCCAATTACTTTATTTTTAACAATAACATCACGGAGTATTTGTTTATATGTTATATGGTATTTTTCAGAGTGAATACAAAAAAGTAATGTAGGCATAGGCTACATTCATAGCCCCTATACGGTGACCCATTAAAATCATTGATACCATAGATAGAGGTGCCTGGCATCGATTAGAGGCTGCAACTAACGCTATCTAGTGTATGGACGCGGTACTATACTAATATTGCTGAACAAAATATAGAGGATTTGTCTTCTTACTTCACACAGCTACTGTATTCAATATTGATCGTTTATGTTAGGCTAAGCAACCCTCCTTACACACTTCAGTAATATCAGAATCGCCACGTATGTTATATAACATACCATATGATAGTACCGTATAATTGTTTGTTCGTTATGAAAATATTTACCAACTTAATTGTTTCATTACCTCTACTATATCTATTACTCTACCATGATATATTCGATACTAGGGCTCTAGTCTGGTCGAAACTAAATTTTCGCAGTTATATGATTATCAAGCGTTTCTCAGGTTGATTCTACGCATTTGAATATGACATTTACAAAGACATTTTATTATTTATAAATGACTGTAAGAGGAATGAACGCATTAAAATCAATTATACATTTTTATTCGCTACCAGGATATTCAAAATTAACTGCGAAAACGTAATTTCGGTTACAATGAACGCATTAAAATCAATTATAAATGTTTATTCGCTACCAGGATATTCAAAATTAACTGCGAAAACGTAATTTCGGACTGACAAAGTAGCCTATGTATTGTAGTGACCAATGAATCTATGGCTAATGTTATATAATTTATGCGCCTAATCAAATTAACCCATAATATATCAATAGTAGCCTACGGTTAGGTCATAACCAAAGCTTGGATGATTATCTTTAAGGGGAGATTATTGATTTTACTGGCCCCCCTTCTCCCTCATGTTTAGCCTCAATATAGCTTTGAGATTTATGACGTTCGGACTATTAGTTTGGCGATTTTAAGACCTTCCACTCCATTTTTTTTGTTTTTTTTCAATAACTAGGGTTGTTGGATAGAACATAATTGTCGGGAATAGGGTAATGATCCCGACAGGTTTTGGTCCAATAGAATATTTGAATTTGGCGGTATCGTATCGCTTGTACGATTTCGGCTGGTTCTTTGTGTATTGTAGTTTATTCTTAAGTTAGGTTAAATATTAACTGTAATATAAATATCTACATCAGCTCTAGATGTATCATGAAACCAAGTTATGGGTTATAATTATTATGAGCCGGCAGCCATATGTAATTTCGCGAAGCGATCGGACGCCGGCCCTTTAGTCTCTCAATCAACAACGTACAGCCAACATCTCCCCCCTCCCGGCTCTGACTCAACCCACAGTTCACCATGTGCTACAACTACTAACAATAATAACAACAGTCCTACATCACCAGTCCTCTAAGCTAAGTTCATTGTATCCATATTGTATTATGTGAACATTCCTACATGTCCTGCAATTGAACTAGCCGTGTGTGGGGGACTGGATTACACCCATCGACTATGTCGTTGGTAATTATATTATAACTATTTGTTGGGTTATTTCATGTACCAGTGATATACAATTTAACCTCTTTATCTAAATTCCCGACAAATAATGGTCCTTCGTGCCCTAAAGCTTCCATACCGTAGTATTGTTTTGTTTGCTTCCTTGACGCTTGTGGGCTTACAAATGGCTGCCGCCTCGCGCGTTGTTGGCCGACTGCCATTTCCCTAGTTTAGACCCAGCTTCTTCCCTCGTGTTTTTTACCATTTAGGCACCGTCCCTATCTTTTTGGGGGCTTGTTTCGGTCAATATACAGGAGGCGCTACAATATTGGTAAAAAATTAAGCTCAATAGCATGTGATAAGCGATTTTTCTCCAAATTGTTGATGTAGGTGTCATTCCCGGGAAACTAACATAATACATATTATATGGATATTTACGTTTTAAGGGTTTGTTTACACTTCTTCTTTTTCGTCTACATCTGGGAGACTTCTTTTGCGTGACTGTCAGTCAACAACTGAGACATCTGGTGGCGAATGCAATGAACTATACTGGTGGCGTCGTAGCCAAAGTAATCACCCTACCTAATTCATGCCAAGAGTACTCGAGTTCACTGACACGTGATGTCTATCGACCAATCAGGTGATGCCATGATTTGGAAAACAGGTGGCCCAGGATATAAGCTGTCAGTTTGACTCTGGCTAGCTTGTTTAGAGGGTGTGAGCCGATCAAAGCTTTTTCCACCGTCTTTAAAAACACAGGCTGCTTAACCCGTATAGCCCCAGCGACGCGTCGGCGATGTATGTAACGCACAGCCCCAGAGACGCGCCTGGCGCGTCACCCTAATTGCGCCGACTGTAACCTCAGGTGTAGCCACTCAAGAGGGCTCAGATTTGTATGGGAACTGTGTACGTATCCCACGCAACCGTGCCGATGGTTGAAAACTCAAAGTCCACGTGCGTGCGCGCAATAACCTGTTTTTTTTGGGATAATTGCCTTCAATTTTTTTTACTCTTGTAAAATCCATTTTCGGGGGCTCTGTAGGACCATTTTTAAAGCTTTTTGAGCGGTTTTTCGTGGTTTTTCCTTCATTCCTAACCCATTCGCTATTGTTTCTGGAATAAAACCATTTTTTGAAAACTGGCCGGGTTCTGGTGTGCAAACATTACAAAACTAGCCGGGGCTCCACGGGTTAAGACCTTTTCGCCTTCCAATAAGTGTAAACTGTCCAAAGTGCAATAACCAGTGTTCCAAATACAGCTGACGAGGACAGCTGGTTTTGAAATGCACATACACTTGTTTTACATGGAAAAATTCGAAACAAAAATCCACCAGCTGTTGACCAAGATGAGTGGTGATCGAGCCTCCAGCGAGGCAGCCCAGTACCTCCTCTGTTCATTAAGGTTAGTTGGTTGGTTGGGACAACATAAAGGAGCCGGACCACAGCTAGCTCGGGAATCTTAATGGGTCATCGCAAAGTAACATAAAGTAAAAGATTTTTTCGCATAGGATTAAACTGGCATGCAAGGGCTAGTTGGTTATACTGATGTTTTGGACCGACAGTTAGCCCATCGATCTTTTAGGCCTAATAGGTCCGGTAGAGCATAGGCTATACATCATTGCTATATATGTCATTAAGAGCTGAAATGTATTATAAGGGAGAACAAAAATAAAATAAAATACATAGGCCTACTGTAAAACAATAAGTTTTTCAGCCAGTACCCAACCAGCGGGGTGTGGGGGCGGCAGCCCCCACCAATAATACTAGGTTAGGTTAGGTAAGGTTGTTAGGTTAGGCTAATGTTAACCCCATTCTTACTAGGTTAGGTTAGGTAAGGTTGATAGGTTAGGTTAGGCTAATGTTAACCCCATTCTTACTAGGTTAGGTTAGGTAAGGTTGTTAGGTTAGGCTAATGTTAACCCCATTCTTACTAGGTTAGGTTAGGTAAGGTTGTTAGGTTAGGCTAATGTTAACCCCATTCTTACTAGGTTAGGTGGTATTATTCTATAATTGCACCTATACGAGCTAAACAAATTATTATTGTATTTAACAGGAAGGTACGGCGAGGTAAGTGATGTGGTATAGGTGGCAATATGCGGAAATGGATTATAAAGGCATTCTGCCCCCCTCTTACCCCCTTACAAAAATCTACGGTTTTTCACTCCACCCCAACTGGATTTCTACCGTTTTACCCAACCAGCGGGGGTGTGGGGGCGGCAGCCCCCACCCATAATACTAGGTTAGGTTAGGTAAGGTTGTTAGGTTAGGCTAATGTCTCTCTGAAACATTGTAAATCCGTGTCACATCTAGATTGATAGAATTTTGTCAGAGGGGGCGGAATGCCCTTATAAACCATTTCCGCATATTGCCACCTATACCACATCACTTACCTCGTTGTACCTTCCTGTTAAATACAATAATATTTTTTTTAGCTCGTATAGGTGCAATTATAGAAATTTACCGGTTAGGTTAGGTTAGGTTGTTAGGTTAGGCTAATGTTAACCCCATTCTTACTTCGTTAGGTTAGGCTATGAAAACCCAAACAAAGATTTTATTAGGGTTACTGTGTAATTTTAACATGAACATTAGTAAAATCCGAGCCAAGTTTCGTCAAAACTTGGCTCGTGTTTTCTGAATGTCGGGTTATATGGGTATGGAAATTTACAAAACCCGAGCCAACATGTTAATAAGGTTACTGTGTTATTTTCATTTTTAAATTTGTTAAATCCGAGCCAAGTTTCGTCAAAACTTGGCTCGGATTTTCAAAAAATCGGGTTTTATGGGTCTGGAAATTGAACAAACCCGAGCCAAATTTGGGTTACAAATGTGTATTATCGTGTTCTATAGTGTTCTATATGCTTTTTACCCCTCAATTTCCCTGATCTTCATAGCCCTCCCCACTATCGGGGGGCGTGTCTTTAGATTGATGGATAATGGGTAAATGCTTAATTCCCATTCAATTTCATCACTAGATACGACTAAAACACCAAAAACAAAATCAAAATACCAAAAAAAATACCTGAAAAACACATTGTTGCGTCTCCTGTATATTAACCCTTGTTTCCAGGTTTTTTGGGGGGTGTGTTCCTTGACGTTTTTTGGTGGGTTAGCTGGGCTGGAGATTGGGGTAGGGGTAGTTTCGTCGGTCACCATTTTGCGCTCCTGGCTAGGCTAGGCTAAGCAGTCTAGGCCTGCAGGTGTCTGTGGTAGCTGTTCATTTCGCTTTGGTGGTGTGCCTGTGGTGTTCATTGTGTTTTGTCATTGTGGGACTCCTTATTAATTTTGCTGGTGGGGAGGGTTCTCATGTGACCTTTTATATTTAAATTTCATAATAGCCTAGGCCTAGTTGCTTAAAGTGGCGGTCATGAGTGTCGGTCTTTGTTAATTCCTAAGCGATTGACGGTTAATAGTCAGACCTCATGATTGTAGCTTAACCAACTAGGCTTACCTATAAAGGGCTTACAATAATTAGTGCTTTCACCTTACCCTTTCTTTTAACCCTCTCCGACATATGACGCAATTTTGAGGCTATTAGGGATACTTTAAAGCCTTTATTACCATCAGGGTTTTTTACAAACCTTTATTTTAGTTACTTCAACCTCTGCAGTTGTCTTTGAGTTAGATGTGGGCAGAAAACTAATTTTGGAGAGGTAATTATAAGAGTGAGAGAACTCTATTTCTTATTGCTAATCTGGCAACCTCTGCGTCATATATGTCTGAAGGGGTTAATGGATTTAGTATTTAATTCTTTTGTCTAGTTAGATAATTTCCTTTCGATAGTTTATATTAAGGGGATGTAAGTATTATGTAATTTTTTTTGAGTAAATTTCTTAAGTAATGGGGGTTTGCCGCTGTTGATTCCTAAGCGATTAACGGTTTGTAGTCTGACCTCATTGTAGTTTAAGTTGCTTAAAATTAGACCTTAACGATGACAGATTTAAAGAAACTTAAGATTCTTAAGGGAGGGATGAAGGGAAGTTTAATAGATGTTTAAGAGATCTTGATGAATTTTTAATAAGTGCCACGGCTGATCAAATAAAGGGTAAATTCGCTACTGTTACTAAATCGCTAGCTACTTATGATAGTTATGCTCAGCAGGTATATGGTTTATTGACAGTTACTGACGATGTGGAAGAAGAAATGTCGGCAGATCTTGAGTACTTTGAGAATGTTAATACAGCCTTAGCCAGACTATCTTCCACCCAAGAATCAACGTCTGTTAAGGATACCGGTACACCAAAGGCGACTGGTTTTAACCTGCCGAAGCTTACTTTGCCTACCTTTTCCGGGGATTCGGCTACCTGGACTGGATTTTGGGATATTTTTGAGTGTTCCGTCCATCATAATAAAACACTCACATCCATCCAAAGGTTCACATATCTCCATGGTCAATTGAAAGGGGAGGCATTGAAGTTAGTCGATGGGTACAAGCTAGAAGCTACCAGCTACGAGTCTGCAGTGGAGTTGCTGAAGAGAACTTACGGGAGAGTGGAAGTCATCAAGACCGCGTTAATTACTAAGTTCTTCACGCTAGATCCTCCATCCTATGATGTGACGGCCCTAAAGGAGTACTATGCCTCCTTTGAGAGCCTCCTCCGATCTATGGAGACAATGGCCATCACCAAGGAGGAAATATTTAGTGTTAATAGCTTGAATAAGATACCCTCTCCCCTAAGGGAAATCTTAAGACGACAACTAAGCGACTCTCCACTAAACTTGGAAGCGTTGGTGCAGGTGTACCAGACTGAAGTCTTCAATATGGAGAGTACTGGACACTACCGACAAGTGGAGATGTCGCCATCTACTGCAGCTTTCCCGGTACAGACTTCTAAACAGAAAAGGCCAATATCATTAGGTTGTAAGTTGTGCAGTGTCCATGGTCATCTGTGGTACCAGTGTCCTAAGTATCCTAAGGCTACACAGAAGATTGGTCAGGCTAAATCGCTTAAGTTATGTACCAGCTGTCTGGCAAGAGACCACTTCAACAGTACTTGCACCAATTCCTACATCAAACCTTGTAAGTATTGCAAGGGGAAACATTGGTTTTCCCTTTGCACCCAGTCTGATCGGCACGACGGCAAAGAAAAGGGGAGAAGCCCCAAAGAGTCACATGAGCAAAGTAAGAGCGAGGGTGATAAAGTATCTGCCATGTCCATTGCTTCTCGAGAATGTCAATTGCTTCCTACTATGATGCTGCCAGTAGTGGGGAGTAATAATAATACTATAATGACGCGCACCTTACTTGACCAGTGCTCACAGAGGTCATTCGTTCTGCGGTCATCATTACCCCAGCTCAAGTGTACCAGCAAGGGTCAAGAGAATTTGCGTCTCCATGGTTTCACTGGTGAAATAGATACCAGTGACTATGATATAGTGGAGATTTCCTATGTTTATAGAAAAAAGGTATGTCCCATCAAGGCTGTTGTGGTCGACACACTACCCAGTTTCTATATAGCATCAGAGATTCAACCACATTTGAAATTTCTCAGAAGCAAGGGATATAAACTGGCTGATGGTCAACTCTCTGCTAACAATGGTATTATGCTACTGGTCGGAGCTGATTATTACTACGACCTGGTTCACCCTGGATATCGGCGGGTAGATAAGCTTATAATGCTCCCCACGATCCAAGGGTATGCCATTACTGGATCCTATGCCACTTCCTCTCAAGACACACAAGTGGAGGTGGTTACGGTCCTCAAGGTAGCAGTAAGCCCCATAGATAAATATATTAGGCCAAATGTGCCCAATAATACATGTACTGATATAGATAAGCTATGGGACTTGGACAATATTGGAATTGACCCACATGAACTTGATCGTGAGTCCAAGCTAGCGTTAAGCTCGTATGAAGAGACTGTAACGTATGACTCTGGCAGAGGTCAGTATGTGGTAAGGCTCCCTTGGAATGCTAACAAGAGTAAATTACCTACTAACTTCCATCTAGCACTTGGTAGGTTACGTGGCCTTCAGAAGCAGTTTGTCAAGGATCCAAGTTATTGCGAGACTTATGCAGCAGTTTTAGCCGAGCAGGTACAATGTGGATTTGTGGAGAGAGTAGGTCTCAGTGAATATGGGGATAACATCCATTACCTTGCTCACCATGGGATTAAAAAGGACAGTTCCACCACTCCTGTTCGTATTGTGTATGACTGCTCTGCTAAATCTAGTGATCGCTCCTATAGCCTGAATGATTGTCTGTACACGGGTCCGTCCCTGGTCTCTGATCTAGCGCAAATTATGTTGCGCTTCAGATGTCATAAGTTTGCATGGGTCGCCGATATTGAGAAGGCCTTCCTGATGCTTCAACTCCATCGTGAAGACAGGGACTCGACAAGATTTTTATGGCCACGGGACCCAATGGATCTAGATTCGGAGTATCTGGTCTACAGGTTCAGAGTCGTCTTATTCGGGGCGACCTGTTCCCAGTTCCTTCTCAACGCTACTATCTTGCATCATCTTGAGGAGGCTGGACTAGATCCTGACTTCAAGAATGAGATCAAGCATGGGATCTATGTGGACAATCTTCAAGGCACCGGAGACAATGAAGATTTATTGCTCAAGAGATGCTGGGAGATCCGTGATATATTTGCCAAGGCTCATTTATACTTAAGAGAATGGGACACTAATAGTGATCTTTTGAAAGGTCAATTTGCTTCTGACGGTGTAGCTACTGAGAATAGTGAGGTGAAGTTTTTAGGCCACAAATGGGACACTACCACAGATTGTATATCCTTCTGTCACACCCCATGCGGCAGTGAGCTTATGACCAAGCGAAACTGCTTAAGCTTGTCAGCGAGGTTGTTTGATCCCCTAGGTTTTTTGCTGCCTGTAACAATCCGTGCTCGTATGTTTTTACAGCAACTGTGGCGGCTAAAACTAGATTGGGATACGCCCCTCCCGATTGAGTTACAAGATACTTGGCGGTTGATTCGGTCGGACCTTTCCACATGTTGCAAGGTCCAACTTAATCGTCAGGTTATTAGTGGTCAACAGGTGGATCTACATGCCTTTTCTGATGCTAGTAATAGTGCGTACGGTACTGCCATATACATATGCAATGGTAGTGAAGCGACGCTGGCTATAGCGAAGGCCAAAGTAGCCCCTATAAAGAAGATTACAGTTCCTAAATTAGAACTTACTGCATTGCTTCTGTCTGCTCGTCTAATAAAGTTTACACTGGATGCTTATGCAGACATACTACGGATTAATAACGTCTATGTCTGGAGCGACAGTCAAATAGCGCTTTCATGGGTACACAGCCAGAAAGTGTTTACCTGTTTATGTTTCTAATCGCACTGATGAGATTCATGACTTAGTTCCTACAGCTACATTTCGCTATGTGAGCACCAGGGATAACCCCAGTGACATAGTTTCCCGGGGGATCTCGGCACAGCAGTTTATGTCGTCCTCTATTTGGTGGTATTTCCATGGCTTAAATCTCCAACTGAATGGCCTCAGGATTTCAGGGAATGCATGTCTGATCCTTCAAGTCGGCCCCAAGATGATGTGTTAACCCGGGAGCTGCGGGGAGACTCTTAAGAGTTCCCCCGGCGCACTGCGGGAAGACTCTTAAGAGTCAGAGAAAATAAAAATCAACTTTTGACATCGAAAAAAAAATATTTTTTTATATTTTTTTTTTTTTTATTTTTATTTTTTTTTTTGGCCCCTGGGCCATGCAAAATCTCAGTCCTCTACCTCCCCTCCTTCCCCACTTTCCTCCTCTCCTTCAGTTATCACCTATTTTCCCTGTTATTCCCTTATTCTGAGTATGATTTTCGTGCTAACATTAGAAATCCGATTGGAGGGTGTGGTCATCACTGATAGCAAGCGAGTGCAAGAGAGAGAGAGAGAGTATCGATCGACTGTGTCTCAGTGGCCTTGGGGGAAATTGGCGGGAAAGCAGATTGCCTCACCCATACATTATACAACTCGCGGGCTATATCTCCGATTTTGACCATCCAAACGCTGTTTTCACTCGTTTTATTGTTGTTTCAGGTTAATACCTTTATAATCAACCCATAATAGGCGCATATGGATAAATATTAATGCTATTAATGGCACAATGAATATTTTAGTGACGGAAACACCTCAAATACGTCAGCACAGGGGGACGTTTCCAATTACCCCCATGCGCACTTCAGAGGTTAAGTAGTTCGAATGTGAGTACTACACATCAGGATAACCAGTTGGTAGAGTGGGAACGTTACGGCAGCTATGATCAAGTAATACGGGTATTTGCATGGATATACCGTTTCATTAACAACATGAGAAGTCGGGCTCACAGGTCTTTCCTTAGTGAAGATTCGAAGCATATCGGACTCCATGAAATGAGATCAGCAGAAGCAAAACTAATATGTTTAGTACAAAGGGAATCTTATCCTACTGAACATCAAATCCTGAGCAAGGAGTCAAAGGCCAAACCCTCAAACTTAATGAGGCAGCTAGGATTATATATGGAAGGAGGCATAATTAAGTGTAGAGGCAGGATACAAAAAGCGGACATTATTGATTCTGCGAAATATCCTGTCCTCCTTAGCTCCTCTCATTTGATTACCAAACTGTTGATTCGCCAATGCCATAGGACCTGCCTACATTTTGGCGTAAATTATGTTCTGGCGTATATGCGACAACGTTGGTGGATCCCTAAGATGCGACAAGCAATTAAAGGGATCCACAATAGCTGTACTATCTGTAAAAGATTACAGGGTAAGCCTTACTCCCCAGTTGATCTACCTCCCTTGCCTGAGTTCAGGGTACAAAGGACTGAACCATTTCAGGTAACCGGGGTAGACTACACCGGAGCGATTCATGTTAGAGAATCGCCCGGTAATATCATAAAGGTATATGCCGTCCTATTCACATGTGCGGTAACCAGAGCGATTCATATTGAATTGATTGACGACCTATCCAGTGAGGGTTTTTGCATACTCTAAGACGCTTTGCAGGCCGCAATGGTTTCCCTCAAATTATTATGAGCGATAATGCGACTTGTTTTGTCGGGGCCTCTAAATATCTCCAGAGTTTAATGGATGACCCGCAGGTTGTGGCTACCCTCACTGGAAAGGGTTGTCAGTGGAGATTTATACCAGCACATGCACCATGGTTCGGGGCGATTTGGGAGAGAACTATCGGTATCGTCAAATCTGCCATGAAGAAGGTATTAGGAAGGGCACTGGTGACCAGCCGGGAGTTGCAAACCATCTTAATAGAAATTGAGATGTCAGTCAACGACAGGCCCTTGACCTATACCTCGGCAGATGTTGATGACCTCTTACCCATTTCGCCTTCTATGATGACACGTGGACGAACCCTTAATACCTTTCCTAGATCGTCCGTAAATGACGAAGATCTGCATGACCCTACGTTCGGCAATGCTGACGCCACACGTCGTCGCTTCCAGTATGTAGACAAGGTGTCCGACAATCTATGGAAACGGTGGACCCAAGAATATTTGCTGTCTCTTCGCGAGCGTCACTCTAATAAGATCAAAGGGACGAATCAACGATGGCCTCGTATCGGGGATATCGTCCTGATTCATGATGAGCGTCCTAGGTTATTTTGGAAGCTTGGGAGGATTATCGATTTGTTCCAGGGCATTGATGGTTTTATAAGGGTTGCTAGAATACGAACTTCGACTGGGGTTACTACTCGCCCAGTCGTAAGGTTATATCCCTTGGAGCAGGATGTAGAACTGCCGGATGATCCTGGCGTCTCTACTGATACCCCTCCGCGGGAGAGTGCTGGTGACAGTGCTCCTCAAGGTGGGGCAACTGATGATGAGAAGGATGATCCTCCTCAGGCTTCAGGTGGCGCTCGTCCCAAAAGGAGGGCGGCTATGAGTTCCGTGGATCTTTGGTGATCAAAGATCAAACAAGGTGATCTTTGACTTCGATGTCCTTTTTTTTCTTCTCTGTATATAGCTCCTGTATATAATTTTTGGTGGCGGGCAATATGTCGGGAATAGGGTAATGATCCCGACAGGTTTTGGTCCAATAGGACATTTGAATTTGGCGGTATCGTATCGCTTGTACGATTTCGGCTGGTTCTTTGTGTATTGTAGTTTATTCTTAAGTTAGGTTAAATATTAACTGTAATATAAATATCTACATCAGCTCTAGATGTATCATGAAACCAAGTTATGGGTTATAATTATTATGAGCCGGCAGCCATATGTAATTTCGCGAAGCGATCGGACGCCGGCCCTTTAGTCTCTCAATCAACACCGTACAGCCAACATCTCCCCCCTCCCGGCTCTGACTCAACCCACAGTTCACCATGTGCTACAACTACTAACAATAATAACAACAGTCCTACATCACCAGTCCTCTAAGCTAAGTTCATTGTATCGATATTGTATTATGTGAACATTCCTACATGTCATGCAATTGAACTAGCCGTGTGCGGGGGACTGGATTACACCCATCGACGACTATGTCGTTGGTAATTATATTATAACTATTTGTTGGGTTATTTCATGTACCAGTGATATACAATTTAACCTCTTTATCTAAATTCCCGACAAATAAAATTGATATTGGTTCAGGAGTAATTTATCGAGAGGCCTTCCCTAGTGGTTAAAGCCCCATTAATTGCTCTTTCCATTCACATATGCATAGCCTACGTGAGTTGCAGTTGGGATGTGTGTACATGCTTAGATTGATATGCAGGATTCGAAGTTGCATAATAAATCGTAAGTGTCCACCATTCTTTAACTGCCTTCGTGGTGTAATGCATAAGGTGTTGATATTCGGTGTGAGCGTCGTGGGTTCGAGTCCACGGACTGCCACATGTGTTTGTAATATTTCATTAATCGATTTTAGGAGTAGAGTTGGTTGTTGGATAGAATATAATAATTGATATTGGTTCAGGAGTAATTTATCGAGAGGCCTTCCCTAGTGGTTAACCCGGGAACTGCGGGGAGACTCTTAAGAGTTCCCCCGGCGGACTGCGGGAAGACTCTTAAGAGTCCGAAAAAAAATCAACTTTTGACATCGAAAACAAAATATTTTTTTCATTTTTATTTTTTTATTTTTTTGGGGCCCCTGGGCCATGCAAAATATCAGTCCTCTACCTCCCCTCTTTCCCCCCCCTCCTTCAGTTATCACCTATTTTCTCTGTTATTCCCTTATTCTGAGGTATATTTTCGTGCTAACATTAGAAAGCCGGTTGCAGGGTGTGGTCATCACTGATAGAAAGCGAGTGCAAGAGAAAGAGAGAGAGTATGGATCGACTGGGTCTCAGTGGCCTTGGGGGAAATTGGCGGGAAAGCAGCTTGCCTCACCCATACATTATACAACTCGCGGGCTATATCCGATTTTGACCATCCGAACGCTGTTTTCACTCGTTTTATTGTTGTTTCAGGTTAATACCTTTATAATCAACCCATAATAGGCGCGTATGGATAAGTATTAATGCTATTAATGGTACAATGAATATTTTAGTGATGGAAACACCTCAAATACATGCGCACAGGGAGAGGTGTCTAATTACCCCCATGCGCACTTGTTAGGTTAAGGCCCCATTAATTGCTCTTTCCATTCACATATGCATAGCCTACGTGAGTTGCAGTTGGGATGTGTGTACATGCTTAGATTGATATACAGGATTCGAAGTTGCATAATAAATTGTAAGCAGTGTCCACCATTCTTTAACTGCCTTCGTGGTGTAATGCATAAGGTGTTGATATTCGGTGTGAGCGTCCTGGGTTCGAGTCCACGGACTGCCACATGTGTTTGTAATATTTCATTAATCGATTTTAGGAGTAGAGTTGGTTGTTGGATAGAACATAATAATTGATATTGGTTCAGGAGTAATTTATCGAGAGGCCTTCCCTAGTGGTTAAGGCCCCATTAATTGCTCTTTCCATTCACATATGCATAGCCTACGTGAGTTGCAGTTGGGATGTGTGTACATGCTTAGATTGATATGCAGGATTCGAAGTTGCATAATAAATCGTAAGCAGTGTCCACCATTCTTTAACTGCCTTCGTGGTGTAATGCATAAGGTGTTGATATTCGGTGTGAGTGTCCTGGGTTCGAGTCCACGGACTGCCACATGTGTTTGTAATATTTCATTAATCGATTTTAGGAGTAGAGTTTGTTGTTGTATAGAACATAATAATTGATATTGGTTCAGGAGTAATTTATCGAGAGGCCTTCCCTAGTGGTTAAGGCCCCATTAATTGCTCTTTCCATTCACATATGCATAGCCTACGTGAGTTGCAGTTGGGATGTGTGTACATGTTTAGATTGATATGCAGGATTCGAAGTTGCATAATAAATCGTAAGCAATGTCCACCATTCTTTAACTGCCTTCGTGGTGTAATGCATAAGGTGTTGATATTCGGTGTGAGCATCCTGGGTTCGAGTCCCTGGACTGCCACATGTGTTTGTAATATTTCATTAATCGATTTTAGGAGTAGAGTTGGTTGTTGGATAGAACATAATAATTGATATTGGTTCAGGAGTAATTTATCGAGAGGCCTTCCCTAGTGGTTAAGGCCCCATTAATTGCTCTTTCCATTCACATATGCATAGCCTACGTGAGTTGCAGTTGGGATGTGTGTACACTCACGCGTACTAAAAGCTGCTCAGGGGTGGGTCCTTGCTTCCCCTACTCCACCCTAGGTGGAAGGGGGGAGTCGGTCTAAGTCTACCCCCACCTTCCACCCCCAAACTATCCCCAACTCCCCCACCTTCCTACTCTTACTGGCAGTTAGTGGTTAGCGACGATTGTTCTCATGTATTGCAAATTTTTGTTACACCATAATTGCACATGCTTACAATTACCAACATTTAAAATTTATTAGGAATTTATTTATACAATAATCTGTATAATTGTATTCTCAATATGAGTTTCTATACACAACGTGGGTTACACAAACCTTGGCTTTAGTGGTATTGTGCTCCACTCTCTCTCTCTCTCTCTCTCTCTCACTCTATATATATATATATATATATATATATATATATATATATATATATGCGTGTATTTGTCTTTCTCTCATTGCACTACTTTCTACAATCAAGACTTAATGTGATTTGAATATATTTATACCGTAATTAAGTCTAATCTTATACAGTATTCAGGATATTTTGTTCACCATTATTGCAATACTCATCAACGTGCCCTCTACGATCTACTCCTAGGTTTTCAAATTACACAGTAGGTCTGTATATCATAAAAGGAAAGGACTAAAGGCAAAGATTGGCTGGAATAGTGTTGCGAATGTTATTGATTGTTTCGTTTATCATTTAAATCAGTTTCTCCCATGTATTCAATACTATACATACTCTAAACGGTCTGTATTTAATTATATGTGGCCTATACACTTTGTTAAATCAATTAAATGTAGAACTCGAGCCCTTGAGCAGCAGGGCTCGCCTTCTCACTTCCCCCTTCTCACTTCCCCCTTCTCTAGCTGTCTCTATCTGTGATCCCAGCCTCTACCTCTACAAACCCCCAAATAATGAATAGGTTTAATAGACAGTTTTACCATCAACTCTCCTCTATGTGTATCGAATGCAGGCAACATTCATCACACACACTAATGAAGGGAAATATACCCCATTCAGACACGTTATATCTTGGTTGTAGAAAGTGTGTGCTATGAGAGTTACAAGGAATAGTTACTATCTCAAAGACCTTGCGGTCCATTTCGGGAAAATATTTGAAGTGGAAGGAGAGACATTGTTCAGTGCACTACACTCCTTACAGTGTGCGAAATACTATCTACTGACTACTGTCTTCTTGAATGAACTTTTGACTACAGTTTTTTCCAGGTAGAACATATCTTAAATGAGAAACAGTTTCCACAAATACTAGTGCTGAACCTTTTCAATTCTAACTGCTAGCCATGGTTGCGTATTGTATTCATATTGAGGTTAAACATTTTGCTATGAACCACATTTCCAAACTCATTACATCTTTTAAAAACTGGAATGAACTGACCTCGTAGTCTGCGTGTTGAGAGAGACAGAGAGAGAGAGACAGAGAAGCAGAATATCCCTACAGCCGAGATTCGTGTAACCCACGTTGTGTAGACTCATTTTGATAATCAATTATACAGTATATTATATTTATAAAGTCATAACAAATTTTAAATGTTGGCCATTGTAAGCATGTGCAATGATGGTTTAACAATAATTTGCAATGCACGAGAACAATCGTCGCTGATCACTAACTGCCAGCTAGAGAAGGAAGGTGAGGGAGTTGGGGATAGTTTGGGGGTGGAAAGTGGGGGTAGACTTGGACCCGACTACCCCCTTCCACCTGCCCAGGGTGGAGTAGGGGAAGGAAGGACCCATCCCTGAGCAACTTTTAGTACGCGTGAGTGTACCTGGGACCCTTGCTATTAGCGGAGGACGAAGGATTCTTAGATGTCGAATGGTTCTATCCTTTGGGCAGTGTATGGTCCTTCAAAACAACGTTGGGATGTGTATATGTCGAATGGTTCTATCCTTTGGGCGGTGCATGGTCCCTCACGACGTCGGGAGCTAGACCTCTGCCGTTGAAGAGTTGACCATGGGGGCTACGGTGTGAGAGGTCGTACAGGGGGATGATATTGTACACCGACCTCACCACCTACACCCAATCGTCCCCCTCAGTGGTCGTCCAGTTCCCCACCACCGAGCAGTTGGGCACTAAGTCCACCACGCTAACCCACTAACCCACAACAACAACACCGGATAGATCATTATGCTACTATTTTACAGAAATAAGGACAACGTTTGTATATCCTATCTCATATAGATGTAATTCTTAAAAGTTTATGACTGATACCTTGACTGACACACACATAATACCAGACACCACGTTTGAATTTGATCTCTAATCATTAAAATATTTGGTTGCAAATTGGTTGTGACATTCCCTTGTAGAGTAGCCAGGTTGGCGATATTTCGTCACACTTTTATAACAAAATTATGAGATTTCAAAACATTCGCCCCATTAATTTGGCGATTTTCAGGCTTTTTGCCCCATTTCTTTGCCAATAATAAGACCTTTCGTGCCACTTAGTTGTCGATTTTTTCCTGGTGAGCGATAACGAGCCGATATTTGAAGATGAATCTGCCTTCGGCCGGAACATTTTTCTACCGAAAAATTTACAAATTTATATATATTGGGTGTTTTTTAAAGTTCGATAGAGGTTTAGAGAGCAAATTAAACCCTCTCCTTAAACCATTGAGCCGAACCAGTAAATAATGCTGCACAATACCGTCTGAGCTTCCTTAATGTGGATGAAGTTGTGTGAGAGATAAGGTGATCGGGGGAGAGATCTGCCCGGCTTAGTGGAAAACACTACTTGGCCCAAACTTTTCTCCGGGGAAAGGAGTACAAAGGAAATCAAGCAACAACAGATCTAGTGACCCTTCTAGGTTGCTTGTCCTCCAAAACACTGAGGATCAAGTGTCCAAACAGTGGGTTAGAGTGGGTAAGGGAACATTGGAAAGGGAATTACTGCCCTGGAACTAATGTCCGTGGCAGGATTAGGAAGTTAGTAGGGGACAGATGGGTTAGTAACTGAGGGGGGAATTAAATAAAGTTTTTCATTTACAAACGCAGTCAGTCGCGGGTTTGATGCGAGATATTTGTCTACGCGGAGTTTAAATGAATCAACGGTGATGCAGTCTATAACGTTTCGGGGAAGCCCATTCCACAAGTTGACAACTCGATTGAAGAAGAAATTCTTAGATTCGTATGAGTTAAAAGATTTACCAATAATTTTGCAACCGTTTCCCCGCGTGTAATTAGATTTGTCGATAGTGAAGTACTTACTAGAGTTCATATTGTCGATGCCTTTGATGATTTTGAACACTTGAATTAAGTCACTTCTTAATCTGCGCTGGGTTAAAGGAAATAGATTTAATTCTCTAAGACGCTCTTCGTATGGTTTGTTCTTTAGGCTAGGTATCATTTTGGTAACTCTACACTGAACTCGTTCTAGCTTGTTTATATCTTTTTGGTAATAAGGGCACCAGGATTGAACGCAGTATTCCAGAAGAGGGCGGACTAAGGAATTGTAAAGGGTTAGGATCACTTCTTTGGATTTATGCTCAAATGACCTGCCTATAAAGCCAATTATTTTGTTTGCCTTCTTAACAACTTCTGAACATTGTTGACTCGGTTTTAGGTTACTCGATATTGTTACTCCCAGATCGGTTTCTCTGTTTACATTCTTAAGCTGAGTGCCATTCATCGAATAGTTTGCTTTCTCATTTAGGTATCCGATATGTAGTACTTTACATTTATCCGCATTGAAACTAATTTGCCAAATTTGGGCCCAACATGACAATTTATCTAGATTGTGTTGCATATCGTCAACTTGTTCTTTTGAGAGTACGCTATTTGCAATTTTTGAGATTGTACAGGTGAGACCCTCATCTACAGTATGTCGTTGATGTAAATTAGAAAGAGAATTGGTCCTAGTACCGATCCCTGGGGTACCCCGCTACTTACATTGGTCCATTTAGATGCCTTACCGTTTATGACTACTCTTTGCTTTCTGTCGCTGAGCCAATTTTTTATCCATTTCAACACACCGTCTTGTATTCCATGCGCTTTTAGTTTTAGCAGTAAACGTTTGTGGGGAACTTTGTCAAAGGCCTTTTGAAAATCAAGGTATATAATATCTACAGATTTACTCTCATCGTAGAGGTTGAGGATATCGTGGAAGAAGTCTAAGAGGTTTGTTCAACAGGAACGTTTTTTACGAAAGCTGTGTTGAGTATCTTTAAGTATGTTATTTTCCTCTAAGTGATTTACGAGTCTGTCTGTATGACCGTTTCTAGCATTTTACATACAACTGAGGTTAGCTAATTGGACGATAGTTACTGGGTAGGGATTTGCTGCCTTTTTTTAATATCGGTGTTACGTTGGCTAGCTTCCACTGATCAGGCATAGTTCCAGACTGCAAGGATTTATTGAATAGTAATGTCAGTGGTTTGGAGAGCTCATCCTTAGCTTCCTTTAGAACTCTAGGCGAGATTGTATCAGGTCCAGGCGTTTTATTTACCTTGAGTTTATCTAAACAATTCAATACTTCTCTCTCTGTAACGGTGATATTGCTTAGAACATCTGAATTATCAATCTGAATCGGCGATGGTGTAGGGATATCACTGAGATCTTCTGTTGTAAAAACTGATGCAAAGAAGATGAGGGCATTACTCATTTGTACTTCATCTTTGGTGTATTCTCCGTTTTCATCGACTAACGGTCCAACAGTTGAAGTAACTACTTTTTTCTTTCTGATATAACTATAGAATTCTTTCGGGTTTGTTTTACTTTGATTCGCAATATGTAACTCTAGGGTCTTGTACTTTGCTTAATTAACTTTTTGGCTTTGCGTCGTAGCTCTACAAATTTCACAGGGGGTGGGGGGAGGCTCAGTCTCTCTCGCACACACACTCGCTCTCACTCACTTTCTCTTTCTCTCTCACACACATTCACTCTCCACACGCACACGCTCACACACTCTCTCTCTCTTACACACACACACACACACTGTGCAAGTTATTGTCACGTTCTTCTGTGAACAAGGTTATCTTGTAGTCTTATCTCAATATATTGTGTTCTTGATGTTGTGGATCCCCAGACAAAATTGATCTTATGATTATTAAAATTGGCCTGAACTA
>CM064572.1:50275731-50401548 GCA_032716605.1 Paralithodes platypus
AAATAGACCATCCCTCCTTAACTGTCCTAGGGAGGAGGCAGAACCGTTTGTTTGGGTCTATATTAATAGCCCATCCATCCTTAAACTGTCTGGAGGCAACGTTTGTGGGTCTATTTAATAGCCAATCCTCCTAACCCCTGTTATGGAGGCAGAACCGTTTGTTTGGTCTATTAATAGCCATCCCTCCTTAACTGTTATGGAGCAGGACCGTTTGTTTGGTCTATTAATAGGCCCATACCTCCTTAAACTGTCTATGGAGGCAGACCGTTTGTTGGGCTCGATATTAAAGCCCATCCCTCCTTAACTGTCTATATGGAGGCCAGGACAGGTTTGTTGGGTCTATAAATAGACACAGCCCTCCTCATAACTGTATATGGATGGCCAGGCAGACCGTTTGTTGGGTCTATTAAAGCACCATCCCTCCTTAAATGTCTATTGGAGGAAGGACAGTTTGGTTTGGGTCTATTAATAGACCATCCCTTCCTAAACCTGTCTATGGAGGCAGCAGACCGTTTGGGGGTCTATATAATAGCCCCATCACTCCTTACCTGTCTATGGAGGCAGACCGTTGTTGGGTCTATAATAGACCATACCTGCCTTAACTGGGTCCTATTACTTAGCCCATCCTTTAACTGTCTATGGAGGCAGGGGACCGTTTGTTGGGTCCTATAATAGCCCATCCCTCCTTAACTGTCTATGGAGGCAGACCGTTTTGTTGGGGTCTATTAATAGCCCATCACATCCTTAAACGGTATATGAGGCGGCAGACCGTTTGTGGGGTCTATAAATAGGCCCATCCCTCCTTAACTGTCTATGGAGGCAGGACCGTGTGTTGGGTCTAATAGCCCATCCCTCCTTAACTGTCTATGGAGGCAGACCGTTTGTTGGGTCTATTAATAGCCCATCCCTCCTTAACTGTCTATGGAGGCAGACCGTTTGTTGGGTCTATTAATAGCCCATCCCTCCTTAACTGTCTATGGAGGCAGACCGTTTGTTGGGGTCTATTAATAGCCCATCCCTCCTTAACTGTCTATGGAGGCAGACCGTTTGTTGGGTCTATTAATAGCCCATTCCCTCCTTAACTGTCTATGGAGGCAGACCGTTTGTTGGGTCTATTAATAGCCCATCCCTCCTTAACTGTCTATGGAGGCAGACCGTTTGTTGGGTCTATTAATAGCCCATCCCTCCTTAACTGTCTATGGAGGCAGACCGTTTGTTGGGTCTATTAATAGCCCATCCCTCCTTAACTGTCTATGGAGGCAGACCGTTTGTTGGGTCTATTAATAGCCCATCCCTCCTTAACTGTCTATGGAGGCAGACCGTTTGTTGGGTCTATTAATATCCCATCCCTCCTTAACTGTCTATGGAGGCAGACCGTTTGTTGGGTCTATTAATTCATTTATTTATATTTTTGTGGAGTTTCCTCCCTAGACCTCCATCAAGCTTAGAAAAACACCCCCTAGACCCCCCTTCAAGACAAATTTGTACATTTTGTGGTAGAATTTTTTTCCGGCCGGTTCCTCTTAGAATTGCAGGCTCGCTTACTCTCGCTAGGAAAATAATCGACACCAAAATGGCACGAAATGTCTTAAAATGACAAATAAATGGGGTGAATGGTCATAAGATTGCCAAACTAATGGGGCGAACGTCTTAAAATGTCAAAACTAGTGGGGCTAAACATTAGGGAGAAGGGGGTCCAGAAAAAAAAAACGGTCTGGCCTCCCCTTAAGAATACCTAATAAAGGAATAGCTAAGCACTAGACTCGGTTTCATTTCGTCTGAACCCCTCTCTCCCTCATGTTTAGCCCACTAGTTTTGAGATTAAAAGCCGTTCGGCCCGTTAGATTGGCGATTTTAACACCTTTCGCCCCATTTTGTTGTCAATTTTAAGACCTTTCGTACCATTTAGGTGTCAAAAAAAAATCCTGGCGAGCGATAGCGAGCCTGCAATTTTAAGAGGAAACGGCCTTCGGCTGGGACATTTTTCTACCGAAAAATTTACAAATTTATCTTGAAGGGGGGGGGGGGGGGGGGTCTAGGGGGTGTTTTCTAAGCCTGATGGAGGTCTAGGGAGGAAACTAAAATTTGTTATGAATAAATGAATTAATAGACCAAACAAACGGTCTGCCTCCCCTTAAGAATACCTACAGAATAGCTAAGCACTAGACTGTTTCATTTCGTCTGGCGGTAAATTGAATCCCTTCGCAGCTAATTCCCCGATACCTAATGGCAAAATATGAATCTACTATCTTCTGTAACTATAACTACTATTACTATTACTACTACTACTACTACTATAACTGTCTTCGTAGCGCAATGGATAAATGCACTGAATTTCGGTGTGAGCATCCTAGGTTCGAATCCCTGGACTGCCACATGTATTTGTTGATTTCATTAATTGAGTTTAGGAGAAAAGTCGGTTGGTGGAGGTAACCTAATATATCTCTGCATCATAGTAAGACCTAGCTTACATAATTGACCACTTGCGAGTTTCGTCTTATAAGGAAGTTGGAGCTGTAGACATCGATATTTAACACAATGTACAGTTCAAATACGGTCGTAGTACAGTCGCGCTAATAAGTGATGTCTCGGCACCCAGTATGTTTTGATCAATATTTGGTATCAGTAATATATAAAACTTGATTTATTCGTTTCGAGTGAGGTATACAAACATGTTCCTACACTTACCCACCCTATTCAACATCTGACAGACATTAATACAGCACAGAGCGAGCCAAACGTAAGGACAGCTGGGGAATGACTTATTAGCGCAACCGTACATATATATATATATAAAACCAAATTCAACATACTTTTTATCCATCAGAAGCCTACATTACTATTGCATTCTGTTTCAAATCGATGTTTACGGCATCAACTTCCTTATAGCCTGAAACTCGCAAGTGGTCAATTAGCACCATATTTCTCTAAAAAAAAAAAAAATAACAGAAATTTGTATGGGAACTTTACAATTTACCGTCAGTTTACGGAGTATAGTAATACTGTGTGGTAATAATGTGCTACGTAATAATGTGCTGCGTAATAATGTGCTACTTAATAATGTGCTGCGTAATAATGTGCTACGTAATAATGTGCTGCGTAATAATGTGCTGCGTAATAATGTGCTGCGTAATAATGTGGTGTAATAAAGTGTTGTAATAATGTGTTGTAATAATGTGCTGCGTAATAATGTGCTGTAATAAAGTGTTGTAATAATGTGTTGTAGTAATGTGTTGTAATAATGTGCTGTAATAAAGTGTTGTAATAATGTGTTGTAATAAAGTGTTGTAATAATGTGTTGTAATAATGTGTTGTAATAATGTGTTGTAATAAAGTGTTGTAATAATGTGTTGTACTGTGTTGTAATAATGTGTTGTAATAATGTGTTGTAATAATGTGTTGTAATAATGTGTTGTAATAATGTGTTGTAATAATGTGTTGTACTAAAGTGTTGTAATAATGTGTTGTAATAATGTGTTGTACTAAAGTGTTGTAATAATGTGTTGTAATAATGTGTTGTACTAAAGTGTTGTAATAAAGTGTTGTAATAATGTGTTGTAATAATGTGTTGTAATAATGTGTTGTAATAATGTGTTGTAATAATGTGTTGTAATAATGTGTTGTAATAATGTGTTGTAATAATGTGTTGTAATAATGTGTTGTACTAAAGTGTTGTAATAATGTGTTGTAATAATGTGTTGTACTAAAGTGTTGTAATAATGTGTTGTAATAATGTGTTGTAATAATGTGTTGTAATAATGTGTTGTACTAAAGTGTTGTAATAAAGTGTTGTAATAATGTGTTGTAATAATGTGTTGTAATAATGTGTTGTAATAATGTGTTGTACTAAAGTGTTGTAATAATGTGTTGTAATAATGTGTTGTAATAATGTGTTGTAATAATGTGCTGTAATAAAGTGTTGTAATAATGTGTTGTAATAAAGTGTTGTAATAATGTGTTGTAATAAAGTGTTGTAATAATGTGTTGTACTGTGTTGTAATAAAGTGTTGTAATAAAGTGTTGTAATAATGTGTTGTAATAATGTGTTGTAGTAATGTGTTGTAATAATGTGTTGTAATAATGTGTTGTAATACAGTGTTGTAATAATGTGTTGTAATAATGTGTTGTAATAATGTGTTGTAATAATGTGTTGTACTGTGTTGTAATAATGTGTTGTAATAATGTGTTGTAATAAAGTGTTGTAATAATGTGTTGTAGTAATGTGTTGTAATAATGTGTTGTAATAATGTGTTGTAATAAAGTGTTGTAATAATGTGTTGTAATAATGTGTTGTAATAATGTGTTGTAATAAAGTGTTGTAATAATGTGTTGTAATAATGTGTTGTACTGTGTTGTAATAATGTGTTGTAATAATCTGCTGTAATAATGTGTTGTAATAATGTGTTGTAATAATGTGTTGTAGTAATGTGTTGTAATAATGTGTTGTAATAATGTGTTGTAATAAAGTGTTGTAATAATGTGTTGTAATAATGTGTTGTACTGTGTTGTAATAATGTGTTGTAATAATCTGCTGTAATAATGTGTTGTAATAATGTGTTGTAATAATGTGTTGTAATAATGTGTTGTAATAATGTGTTGTAATAATGTGTTGTAATAATGTGTTGTAATAATGTGTTGTACTGTGTTGTAATAATGTGTTGTAATAATCTGCTGTAATAATGTGTTGTAATAATGTGTTGTAATAATGTGTTGTAATAATGTGTTGTAATAATGTGTTGTAATAATGTGTTGTAATAATGTGTTGTACTGTGTTGTAATAATGTGTTGTAATAATGTGTTGTAATAATGTGTTGTAATAATGTGTTGTAATAATGTGTTGTAATAAAGTGTTGTAATAATGTGTTGTAATAATGTGTTGTAATAATGTGTTGTAATAAAGTGTTGTAATAAAGTGTTGTAATAAAGTGTTGTAATAATGTGTTGTAATAATGTGTTGTAGTAATGTGTTGTAATAATGTGTTGTAATAAAGTGTTGTAATAATGTGTTGTAATAATGTGTTGTACTGTGTTGTAATAATGTGTTGTAATAATGTGTTGTAATAATGTGTTGTAGTAATGTGTTGTAATAAAGTGTTGTAATAAAGTGTTGTAATAAAGTGTTGTAATAATCTGCTGTAATAATATGTTGTAATAATGTGTTGTAATAATGTGTTGTAATAATGTGTTGTAATAATATGTTGTAGTAATGTGTTGTAATAATGTGTTGTACTGTGTTGTAATAATCTGCTGTAATAATATGTTGTAGTAATGTGTTGTAATAATGTGTTGTACTGTGTTGTAATAATGTGTTGTAATAATGTGTTGTAATAATGTGTTGTAGTAATGTGTTGTAATAAAGTGTTGTAATAAAGTGTTGTAATAAAGTGTTGTAATAATCTGCTGTAATAATATGTTGTAATAATGTGTTGTAATAATGTGTTGTAATAATGTGTTGTAATAATGTGTTGTAGTAATGTGTTGTAATAATGTGTTGTACTGTGTTGTAATAATCTGCTGTAATAATATGTTGTAGTAATGTGTTGTAATAATGTGTTGTACTGTGTTGTAATAATGTGTTGTAATAATGTGTTGTAATAATGTGTTGTAGTAATGTGTTGTAATAAAGTGTTGTAATAAAGTGTTGTAATAAAGTGTTGTAATAATCTGCTGTAATAATATGTTGTAATAATGTGTTGTAATAATGTGTTGTAATAATGTGTTGTAATAATATGTTGTAGTAATGTGTTGTAATAATGTGTTGTACTGTGTTGTAATAATCTGCTGTAATAATATGTTGTAGTAATGTGTTGTAATAATGTGTTGTACTGTGTTGTAATAATGTGTTGTACTAAAGTGTTGTAATAAAGTGTTGTAATAATGTGTTGTAATAATGTGTTGTAATAATGTGTTGTAATAATGTGTTGTACTAAAGTGTTGTAATAATGTGTTGTAATAATGTGTTGTAATAATGTGTTGTAATAATGTGTTGTAATAATGTGCTGTAATAAAGTGTTGTAATAATGTGTTGTAATAAAGTGTTGTAATAATGTGTTGTAATAAAGTGTTGTAATAATGTTGTGTTGTGTAATAATGTGTTGTAATAATGTGTTGTAATAAAGTGTTGTAATAATGTGTTGTAATAAAGTGTTGTAATAATGTGTTGTAATAATGTGTTGTACTGTGTTGTAATAATGTGTTGTAATAATGTGTTGTAATAATGTGTTGTAGTAATGTGTTGTAATAAAGTGTTGTAATAAAGTGTTGTAATAAAGTGTTGTAATAATCTGCTGTAATAATATGTTGTAATAATGTGTTGTAATAATGTGTTGTAATAATGTGTTGTAATAATATGTTGTAGTAATGTTGTAATAATGTGTTGTACTGTGTTGTAATAATCGCTGTAATAATATGTTGTAGTAATGTGTTGTTGTAATAATGTGTTGTACTGTGTTGTAATAATGTGTTGTAATAATGTGTTGTAATAATGTGTTGTAGTAATGTGTTGTAATAAAGTGTTGTAATAAAGTGTTGTAATAAAGTGTTGTAATAATCTGCTGTAATAATATGTTGTAATAATGTGTTGTAATAATGTGTTGTAATAATGTGTTGTAATAATGTGTTGTACTGTGTTGTAATAATCTGCTGTAATAATATGTTGTAGTAATGTGTTGTAATAATGTGTTGTACTGTGTTGTAATAATCTGCTGTAATAATATGTTGTAGTAATGTGTTGTAATAATGTGTTGTAATGTGTTGTAATAATGTGCTGTAATAATGTGTTGTAATAATATGTTGTAGTAATGTGTTGTAATAATGTGTTGTACTGTGTTGTAATAATCTGCTGTAATAATGTGTTGTAATAATGTGTTGTAATAATGTGTTGTAATAATCTGCTGTAATAATATGTTGTAATAATGTGTTGTAGTAATGTGTTGTAATAATGTGTTGTAATAAATTGTTGTAATAATGTGTTGTAATAATGTGTTGTACTGTGTTGTAATAATCTGCTGTAATAATATGTTGTAGTAATGTGTTGTAATAATGTGTTGTAATAATCTGCTGTAATAATGTGTTGTAATAATGTGTTGTAATAATGTGTTGTACTGTGTTGTAATAATGTGTTGTAATAATATGTTGTAATAATGTGTTGTAATAATCTGTTGTAATAATGTGTTGTAGTAATGTGTTGTAATAATGTATTATTATCTTAGGTGTCGTATATCATCCAAAACAGTTAAGGGGAGGCAGACCGTTTTTCTGGACCCCCCTCTCCCTAATGTTTGGCATAGATGCACACTTGGCAGTTGAAGTTGGCGGGTAGCAGGGATACCGCGTATGACTGGATCCCTAGTATGCGGAAGGCCGCGAGTTCGATCCCTGCTGGTTGAATTACGATAGGTATTCATCCTAATGGCCTCCCATCCCCTCTCTGCAATGGCAGGCATCAGGGGTGTAGTGTAGGATTTGTTTTTTACACCATGCCCATAAGTATTATGGAGCTCTGATCTTACTTTCAACCATCTTGACAATTGTACTTACACACCTAAACTTCATTAGATGCTGAAATAGCCTCCCGAAAATCTGCACCCAGGGCGGGAATCGAACCGGGGACCATTCGGTAGTTTAGTTACAAGCAGCCTCTTAAGGATTAACATATCTGTTGTTGCTTGTTTTCCTTTGGAATCCTTTGAACCAAGCTTGAAATTTTGTATTTTTTTTTTATGTGCTAAGGAGTAGTGTACGCCTTACCAATAGAAAGAAAATCAAGTTAGAGTTTGCGAGGTGGACAGGAATTGATGCTTGTGACTGTACCTTGGTCACTATCTCTACCCTCGTCAAGGAACCATGGCCTCATAGACGTATTATTGACTGGCGGACCGATGTGTGTCGAGTTCAAGAAGATATTTCCTTTATCTCTTGCTTGTCCTTTACAGAAATTACATACAGTATGCAATTACAATAATTGTAATGGTTAAGTATTGGTCGATAACGATATTTGAACAAAGAGAAATAGAAAACGGCACACTAGTAACATAGATATTATTACATGAACAGGAGTAAATTAAAACAAAATATCTATAACATCCATGAGAGAGTCATATATCTGGGTGGCGTGGCTTTTTAGAGAGGATTGGCATGCAGGGATGACTTTTAGGACAAGCTAGCTAACATGAAAAACTAGAAGCTAAATCTAAATCATAAAACAAATATATATATTTACAGTATTTACCTGTGTGAATAAGGTGGCCATGACGAGCAGCGATAGGAGATTGGTCATGACCCTGACCTCAAAGTTTTCCTTGAGGAAGAACAGTGTGAAGTATCCCACTGTTAAGTGTGAATTGTGTGACCTGTCAGTCACATTGGGCTGGCAGCCATCTTGGAACTACAGCAGCCATCTTGGAACAGTTCCAGTGAAAACCTCCAGGTGGCCATGGAGTTGATCAGCCATTTTGTGTGAGGACAAACAGGACAGCTGCTTCAGTAGTCAGCCACATGTGAGTGACTTAACATGGTAGCAGAGCGTAGTTCTGCCATGAAGTATAGTGAAGCACAGCAGCCATGGCTTCTTCTAGTTTGAAGTCCCATCCAGTGTTTAGTAATAATGTGAAAGATTATGAGGAATGGAAAAAGGACTTAGAATTGTGGACTTTGCTGACTGATCTACCCAAGAAAAAGGTGGCTAATGCTGTTCACTTGTCGTTGACTGGTCGTGCTAGACAAGCCTCATCTGAATTATCAATTGATGAATTGAAAGCTGAAGAAGGAATCAAAGCATTAATTGTCAAACTAGATAGAGTATTTCTTCAAGATAAGAACTGGCGGTGTTTTAACATCTATTTAGAATTTGAAAACTGTAAACGAAAAAATGACCAGTCAGTTGATGAATTCTTGAGTGAATTTGATATAAGACATTACAAACTGAAAGAATGTGGTGTTGAAATTCATGATGCGGTTTTGGCTTGTAGATTGCTGAAAAGCTGTAACTTAAGTGATGTTCATTTTCAACTCGCATTGTCTACAACAGCAACAATGACCTTTGAGAATATGCGAGCTACAATTAAGAGACTATTTGCTGATAGTGGTGTTGCTGCTGTGCCTAGATCCAATGATGACTTGGGTATTGGGGCTCGAGCTGTGAAAGTGGAACCAGTGTTGGTAAATGATGCATACTACAGCACTTCTGGCAGTCGACGCGGCAGTGGAGTTTGTCGTCCATTTCATGGTCGAGGGGGCACCTACCAGGCAGGTAGGAACAGAAGAGGTGGTAGGACTAATCCAGTTGGTACTGACGGAAAAGTATCTGAGTGTTTTGTCTGTGGTTCGAAAATGCATTGGGCAAGGGAGTGTCGTCATTCTACAGGTAATTCTAGTTATGATAGTAAGAGAGAGAACTCTACATGTCAAGATGAAGAGGAAGTGCAGATTACATTGAAAAAAAAGTTACTTATGACGCATAAGTAACTTTCTGAAGCTCATTCTCTTCCAACGTGTCAAAATAAGAGTTAAGCCATTCTCTACCACAAACTGTCTTTGAACAACCTAAATCAAGAATCATGGCTCCGATTGTTTCGCCAAAAAGAATGTCAATCTTGTCATCAAAGTTCACCTCTGAAGCCATCAATGTAATCTGCACTTCCTCTTCATCTTGACATCAGTTTTCAAATTTGGTGATGGCCGACGGTGGCCTTCTTTGAAACGGGTAATCATTCCATGTGTCATTGCTGGCAAGAATGTCAATATTTCTACAGATGTAGTTGAATGTAACATTCCCCTATTGCTGAGTAAAGCATCAATGAAGACTGCAGGGATGATCATTGATACAAACACTGATACAGTACTGGTGTTTGGTCGCAAAGTAGATTTGTGCACAACTTCCATTGGACATTACATGCTACCAATTGTTCATCCTATTTATGGTGCTAAGATGGAGAGAATCCTGTTAAGTGTGGATGATGATAATAATGATGCAGTGGCCAGAAAATTACATCGCCAGTTTGCTCATCCTTCTTCTGAAAAGCTAAAGAAATTCTTGAAGGATGCAGGTCGTACTGAGCCGAACCTTTTGAAATCTGTTGACAAAGTTATGAATGAATGTGAAACCTGTGTCCGTTATAAGAGTCCACGTCCTGTAGTGTCTTTGCCACTTGCTACCACATTCAATGAAACAGTGGTAATGGACTTGAAAAGTTGGAATGGATTACACTTCCTTGTTATGGTTGATCTGGCAACTCGCTTCTGTTCTGCTACAGTTTTATCAAATAAAATGGCTGAATCTGTGGTGAATGCCTTGTTTACAAGTTGGATATCAACTTTTGGCGCACCTCACAAGTTCCTCTCAGACAATGGTGGAGAATTTAATAATGAAATTATGAGATGTCTTGGAGACCATTTTGGTATTAAATTGATGTGTACTGCAGCTGAAAGTCCTTGGTCAAATGGTGTGTGTGAAAGATTGAACTACATACTTGGGATCAGTGTGCAGCGCATTGTTGATGACACAAAGTGCAATGTTCACGTTGCTTTATCCTGGGCCACTGCTGCACGAAATGCTCTTCAGAATGTTCATGGTTTTTCCCCGAACCAGCTGGTCTTTGGTTGTAACCCTGCATTCCCCAATGTAATGACTGATGAGCCTCCTGCACTTGAAGGGAGAACTTCTTCACCAATTGTTGCTGACAACCTCAATGCTATGCATGCTGCTAGACAGGGTTTTTTAAGAAATGAATCAAATGAAAGAATACGTAGAGCTTTGTTACGTCAAGTGAGAGAAGATGATATATCAGATCTGAAGAATGGTGACAGTGTATTCTATAAGCGACAGTATGATGATAAGTGGCGTAGTCCTGGGAATGTCATTGGTAAAGATGGTAAACATATCCTTGTAAAACATGGGGGTACTTATGTTAGAGTGCACTCCTGTAGGCTGCAACGGAATACTTGTAAGGCTACTGTGGCTGATGATGTGTTCCAAAAGGACTCCACTCCTGTATCAAGTCAAAAGAATGAGAATGCAGATAGTGATGATGAGAGTGAATTGTGTTCAGAAAATGGAAATGAAGAAGGTACTGTTGGTGCAAGCTCTACCATTGATCAAGCTTACATTACTCCAGGCAGGACCATGCCTAGTGCCAAGGCACGCAAAAGAATAGAGTACTTTGATCTTGATGGCAAGAAAACTGTTGCAAAAATTGAAAGTAGAGCTGGAAAATTTGGAGGTTTACACACACATTGTTACAATGTTCAGAATCAACAGGGTGAAGTGGAATGGATAGATTTGTCTAAAACTGTAACCAAGTGGAGGGAGTTGCCTGATGATGAAGCTGTGCTCGTATGTAGAGCCGCAGGAGATGGTGTTTATGAAGCAAAGTTAGCTGAATTGGAGAACTGGACCCAGAATGATGTTTTTGAGAAAGTGAGAGACTGTGGACAGACGCTGGTATCTGTGAGATGGGTCATTACTGAAAAAGTGAAGGGTGGATCCACAGTCGTGAAGGCTAGACTTGTAGCTCGTGGTTTTGAGGAAGATTTGGCTAATAACCGTACAGACTCTCCAACTTGTTCTAAGGATGCATTAAGAGTTAGTTTAGCTCTAATTGCATCATCTGGATGGGAATGTCATACTGTTGATATCAGAACTGCTTTTCTTCAAGGGAACTCCATTCAGCGTGATGTTTTTCTTCGTCCACCCAAGGAATTCAATGATGGCTGTTTATGGAAGCTCAAGAAAACTGTGTATGGACTAAATGATGCTGCAAGAGCATGGTACTCTAGATTGAAAGATTTGTTACTTTCACTTGGAATGAAAATCAGTCATCTTGATCCTGCTTTGTTTCACTGGATACATGATGGGGTGTTCTCTGGTGTGATGTGCATACATGTGGATGATATTCTATGGGCTGGCACAAGTGAGTTTTATACTTCTGTCATGGAACCTTTGAAGCAGAAAGTCAGAATTGGGTCTTCAAGTACTGACACATCATTCAGGTACATTGGTGTTAATGTTGTTCAGAATGAAAATGGCATTGGTCTGCATCAGAATGATTATGTAGATGCTCTTGGAGAAATTTCTCTTCCACATGGACGTTCAAGTCACAGAAGGGATCACCTGAGAATGGAAGAGCTAGAGGAATACAGAGCACTAACTGAAGAACTCAATTGGTTGGGAACCCAGACACGGCCGGATATAGCATTTGATGTGTGTGACTTGAGTACAGTAATGCATAATGCTACAATTGAAGATGTTCATAAGGCAAACAAAGTTGTACGCAAAGTGAAGAAGAATGGTGTGATGCTCCAATTTTGTGCCTTGGATAATGCAGAACAGTGCACTTTGGAATGCTACAGTGATGCGTCATTTGGTAATCTTCCAGGAGGGGGATCACAAGGTGGATATGTGATATTTCTGGTTGACCATAATGGTAGAAGATGTCCCCTGTCCTGGCAGTCAAAGAAAGTAAGGAGGGTAGTGAAGTCTACACTTGCTGCAGAGACACTGGCTCTTTTGGATGCCGCTGAAGCTGGTATTTATTTGGCAAATCTGGTCGCTGAGCTCCTGAATTTGAATGATCCCCCACTTGTGGAATGTTTTGTGGATAATAAGTCTCTTGTACAGAGTCTGTACTCTACCAAGTCTGTAGACGATAAGCATCTTCGAATCAACTTGGCTGTTCTTGGGGACATGTTAAATCGTGGAGAATTGAGTAGTGTTAGCTGGGTGCAGTCTGCACATCAAATGGCAAATGTCCTCACTAAGCGTGGTGCCAACACAGATTTATTGATATCTGCTGTTGGCACCACGCTTAGTGAGGACATTTGCCATTTGATGTGCAGACTTCACCCAGCTAACACTGCTCACTGTCATGGTCAGTGATGGTACATAGATGTTGATCACTGCGTTACCGTTACGGTGGGGAAAGGAGACGTTAATCTGTGGAGAAAGATATTGCCCCATTAATTTGACGGTATTGAGATTTTTAACCCCATTAGTTTGGCGTACTCTTCTCAGATATTGCTTTTTTCCTGGCAAGCTATTGCGAGCATACACTTGCGAGCTTCGTTCGATAAAGAAGTTGGAGCTGTAGACATCGATATTTAGCAGAATTACTGTACCATGTAAAATAAGGTTGTAGTAAATTCATAAATACATTAAACTAAATTCAACAATACTTTTTATGCAGCAGAAACCTACATTGTTATTGCATTTCTGATTTATATCAATGTTAACGGCTCCACTCTTCCTTATAGCGAGAAACTCACAAGTGGTCAGCTCAGGATAAAGACGGCTTTTACCAGGATATTTAATTATGCTTCCTGCCCACTAATGATGTATGGTATATTCGAAGATATCTTCATTAAAGGTGGATTTACACAGGCACTATTTCCCACAACATTTGATCTGCAACTTATTTCTAGTAACATTCTGAGCTTATTTTGCACTGGTAATGGCAAGTAAGCTGAAGACAGATTACTATGTAGGTGGCAAAATAATGTCAAAAGTATATACTAGATCAGAATTGCAAACAAAAAGTTAAAGGAAAAAGTGCTTGTGTAATCGTCCGCCTAAACCCATCTCCGGTACAAAGCTTTCAGATCAAATCACGATACCTGAGAGGAGCCCTCGTTGGGACTCTTAACACGAAGATCAAAAGCCTTATACAAGGACTCCAACATCTGCTTAACTTCCGTCCAGTCACTGTCCACTCCATCCTCGTCCAGTTCCTCAGCATAACCAGAGTCAATGAGTCGAACGTAGTGGTTGCCTGGCTTACCACACACCATGACATTCTTAGAGTGGATGTCCCCATGGGTGTATCCGGACTTGTGTAGAGCCGCAACCTGGCGCTTTACGTCCCCTCCAAGAAGGTCAAGCTCATCCCGAGAGCTAGTATGAAAGGCAAATAGAGTCGAGCCATCTCCATCATCAACAACGAGCCATCTTCACTAGCAGCCATCAGCCGTGGTGCCCCTCCTGCCCCATCCACATTATACAACACATTAGCCTCCGCCATCAAGTCCTGGCCGGGGTTAGCATCCTTCATGCAGGCCTTAACTTTCTTATTGTACCTCACCAGAGAAGCCGTCCCATCAACACCTTTGCCAAGTTGTGAGATCACCTTAACGCCATCCAAGATCTCATTTCGGGAATGCAGCAAGTTATCCAGACCACTGTATCCAGCCCCCAAATAGTTATATTTTGTGCAATAGGCCATCATTAATAGCAGTAATTATGGCAGGCAATTACCTTATGTTTATCACAAATAATTTCGCAATAATTTCAAATTAGTACGAAATTAAAATAACTTGCACTGAGAGAGCTTAATCAAAGCGTCTTGCTAGTTGAGAGATCAGTGGAACAATACCGTCAATACGGTAATAATAATAATAATAGTTCTTAAAGCTAGCGCATGCTAAGCTAGCTAAGGATAGCTCAATAAGGCCGATTAGGCGTATTTCCATTGGGGTCCTGTACTACTACCCATCCCTTTGCTCATGAGGGATGGTAACGACTCAGTGCTTGTGAAAAATCTTTAATGCGCCGAGCGTGGGCGCGAACCCGGGCCTTCTGGGTGGAAGTCCGAGACGCTAGTCACTACACCAAGCGAGCCGCTATGCGACTATATAATTATAGTCTATGTGCATTAGCGAGCCTGCAATTATAAAAGGAACCGGCCTTTGGCCGGGACATTTTTCTACCAAAAAATGTACAAATTTATCTTGTCTAGGGGGTGTTTTTCTAAGCTTGATGGAGGTCTAGGGAGGAAACTTATAAAATATATGAATGAATGAATTAATAGACCAAACAAACGGTTAGTCTCCCCTTAACCCCTTCTGTAGCGATGACGTCCTTTTAACTGTATTCTACCTACTGTTAGACGATTTTATTCAGTTTATATAGGGCCATCAGGAATTAACAGACTTCGAACTATCTCACTTTAAGGGGAGGGAGACCGTTTTTGGTCTATTAATTCATATATTCCTTAGTTTTCTCGCTAGACCTCCATCAAGCTTAGAAAAACACCCCCTAGAACCCTCTTCAAGATAAATTTGTACATTTTTCGGTAGAAAAATGTGCCGGCCAAAGGCCGGTTCCTCTTAAAGTTTCAGGCTCGCTATCGCTCACCAGGAAATAATTGACACCTAAATGGTACGAAAGGTCTTAAAATTTACAACAGAATGGGGCAAAAGGTGTTAAAATCGCCAAACTAATGGGCCGAACATCTTATAATCTAAACAAAAATGGGGCTAAGCATGAGGGAGAAGGAGGTCCATATAAATGGTCTGTCTCCCCTTAACCCTTTTCACAGATCTTTCTTGAACTGCACAAAATCGTCTTTATATAGCTAGAATTAAATTAAAAAGACGTCGCCAGTACAGAAGGGGTTAAGAAGGATCAGTCTTAGTAAAAAGGGTTAAGTGAGATAGTTGGAAGCCTGATGAACGCTGGAGGCCCTTCTTAAACTGAATAATATCGTCTAACGGTAGGTAGAATAAAGTTAAAAGGACGTCGCCACTACAGAAGGGGTTAAGGGGAGACTGGCCGTTTGTTTGGTCTATTAATTCATTTATTCATATATTTTTAAAGTTTCCTCGCTAGACCTCCATCAAGCTTAGAAAAACACCCCCTAGACCCCCCTTTAAGTTAAATTTGTACATTTTTCGGTAGAAAAATGTCCCGGCCTGCTTTTAAAAATGCAGGCTCGCTATTGCTCGCCAGGATAAAAGCCTGATAAAAGCTGGAGGCCTTTCTTAATCCGATGAATATCGTCTAAATATAGCTCGAATATAATGACAAAGCTGGAGGCCCTTCTTAATCTGATGAATATCGTCTAAATATAGCTCGAATATAATGACAAAGCTGGAGGCCCTTCTTAACATGATGAATATCGTCTAAATATAGCTCGAATATAATGACAAAGCTGAAGGTCCTTCTTAATATGATGAATATCGTCTAAATATAGCTCGAATATAATGAAAAAGAAGTTGCCGGTATGGAAGTTGTTAGAAGGCCGCTAAAATCTTAAGGGGAGGCAGACCGTTTTTCTGGACCACCTCCCTAATGTTTAGCCCCACTAGTTTTGAGATTATAAGACGTTCGGCCCATTAGTTTGGCGATTTTAACACCTTTTGCCCCATTTTGTTGTCAATTTTAACACTTTTCGTGCCATTTAGGTGTCGATTATTTCCTGGCGAGCGATAGCGAACCTGCAATTTTAAGAGGAACCGGCCTTTGGCCGAGAAATATTTCTACCGAAAAATGTACAAATTTATATGGAAGGGGGGTCTAGGGGGTGTTTTTCTAAGCTTGATGGAGGTCTAGGGAGGAAACTAAAAATATATATGAATAAATGAATTAATAAACCAAACAAACGGTCTGCCTCCCCTTAACCCTTACAGTACCAGCGACATCTGTTCCCATTTATTATATCTACTTTTAGACGATTTTAGACAGCTTAGGAAGGATCTGTGGGAGTTAAACTGGTTGATTGAGATAGTTTGATGCTTAACCCTTATTTAGCGGCGAGCAACATAAGTCGAGTTAAATAAAGCTGGACTATGTGGCGGCGCTCGACATAACTCGAGTGGCAATTTCAGCACGTAATGTGGCTGACAGAGAGAGACAAGTGGTGGCAGGAGACTAGCGAGCGTATGACTGCTCCAGACCACCGCGGCGAACCTACTGACACAAATCTCAGCTCCCTCCTCCCTCTCTCACTCGCTACATACTCAATTATGTACTGAAAGTACCGAATTACCTGCTTTTTGCACTCGCGTTGCACGGTTATTGCAAGAAAACTATCCATCATACAAGGATCGTTATGGTGTCATTCGAAAGCTCTGTTTATGCCCTTTCAGGGATAGGTACTTGTTTTACGTTCTGGGTCTTATTTAGGCATGAAAATGATCACGTAAACAGCCCTATTTTGGCTAAAAACACCCCGCTGTGCGGTACACATAAATAAACCGCATAGGCCGCTCGTAAGGTGTTAATTATTGCTAGAGATCCTTCCTAAACTGCAAAAAATTGCCTAAATATACCAAAAATAGCATTAAAAATACGTCGCCGGTACAGAATTGGTTAAGGGGAGATGGATCGTCTTTCTGTCCCCCCTTCTTCCTCATGTTTAGTCCCATTAGTTTCCAGATTTGTTGAAGTTCGACCCATTAGTTTGGCGATTTTAAGACCTTTCCCTCATTTCTTTATCAATATTTATTAGTGGCCCCTCCATCATTGACGATATGCCTATTAGTATAATAGCCTCCATTCAATCGCCCGCGGTAGCCAGTTTGAATCTACCGCCGCGGGGAAGAACGAAGTATCAGTCATAAGGGTAACGCTTATTCTCTTATGGAATCGTCTTATGATTGGGTACTCTACGAAAAAAACCTTCGTAAAATATAAAAAAGAAAAATATACTTAATAATTGTTATACTATAGCTTTCCATCTCGTGGATTTCTTGTGTGGGGTTCCTTGCCGCTGCTCCCTGAGCCGCCATTCCTTCTTCCTCTTCCCGTGGTTGGGTGCCAGTGTGCTCTGCTTCATTCTTCATTTGCTCCCTTCTAGTGAGTCCTTACTCATTTGTATATATCTGAGTTGTATTGAACAAGGTTTTAGATTAGCTAGCACAGGCTACCCCATTGGTACGCCCACAGGAAGTTATATAATAGGGTACTTTGTACAGGCGCTTCGTGTCCACCAAGGATCTACGCACCATGTATTTTTATGTTATTGTTATATGCGCCTTAGCTGTTGCTTAACTAATTAGTTAGGAGGCTACTTCAACGCAGGATTATGCTTCAGGCCGTCTCTATGAGGCAGTTGCATTATTGTTTTTAGCAGACACTCTGGTTTTTAAGAGTTGCCACACGTGGTGTGGAACCTTCCAGAGTCCGGGTCTGCGCGTGGGCCCCTCTCGTGGGCCTCTTCACCATGTGCTGCGGCTGCTAGGTCTTCAGGGGTTGGAGGGCTGCCGTTTTGCTGCTGTTTCTACAAGCCTCGTAGCCAGCCTCAGTAGGGGTCTCCGGGTAAGGCTAGGAGTTATTATTTGATAAATAATATTGTTCCATGTATGTCATAGCCTATTGTGTTTCCCTGAGTTTTCATGTGAGAGTTTACATGTTTAGAGGGAATCAGGAGACGTCCTGTTGGTGTTGGTTTTTTGGGGGTGTCTGACTTTCACAGATAAGTCAACACCTCTGAAAATTTTTGGTTCGTTTTTCCGGTGGCTTTCAAAGCCAGCTGCCCATTTCTCATCCTGCGGACGAGTAGGGAACTTACCAAATGTCCCGGCGTAGTATGCTAAACCATGAACTTCCCAGCGGAAATGCGATTTCCTCAGGGAATAATTCGGCCCGCCGAGTGAACTCGCCCTGACCGATAGCCTCACGTGGCAACTTAGTATGCCCGGCGCACAGTTCATTGGTAACACTGACTAAATATTCAACTTACAAGAATGCGTGATCTTTTACTATCTCTCTAGACCAAATAGTCATTGATAGTAGAACGCTTGAGGTCGTCAAGGGCCAGTGACACCTTTGTCACAGGCAAGCAGTTCAAAGACTCAGAGAAACCTAATAGATTCTCTGAGTCAAGTCCAACGGAAGGTTAGAGTAGCAGTGGCTATAGCTAATTTTCCGGCGGACTTAAGGTAGGATGTGTTAACACCTCTCAGCTTATCCTTATGAGCATTGATTCCTGGAAATTTCTATTTCCAGATAGCAACACTTTAGTAGCAGTACCGGCGGCAGTTGGGTGAGCCGATTACGGCACAGGGGGGGGTCCTAACTCCATCATGCCTCGGTTTGACTTGTGCGCTACTCCTACCTGCTCTAAATTACCAGTTTTTGCACACAAATTATGTATAAAATGTGTTAAGTGCCTCGATCGTTCACGAGGATTATGGGTGTCGAAACGATGCGCCGTGTGCTCAAAACTAAGAGCGGCGCTATTCGACATGAGAGACCTTTCATGCCTTGTGGCTTTCAAAGAGATCAAAAACTTATTTAACGGGTACGCAAAGGACGTAGCCCATAAAGCGTTACACTGTGACGATGAGGCCCTGTGGACAAATCTAGTAATAAAATCTTTAGTAAAATCAACTCCGGCCAAGTCAACTAAACTAAAATCGAAAACTAAAGTCTTATCTAAAGCACTGGTCAGTAGTAATAGTAGCGACAGTGAGAGTGCCGAGGAGACCCCCCCTGACCGGTCAAAGAGAAGACAGTCCCCTTCCCCGAGTACTAAGTCTCGGTCGAGATCACGGTCCCCCCATAGACAATCCCGCCATTCTTCAGTTGAGTCTTCTAGATCAACGAAACGGCGGAGGGAGGATTCAGATTCTTCGACACAACAATCCAGTTCAGGACAAAGTAGTGCAGGACATAAAAGTGCCCGCAAGGATGTCACGAAGCCGCGTCACCAGTCTACGCCGGGGTCGCGGCCACTTCCCTCCGCCTCTACCTCCACATTACAAAGATCGGAGGTAGGAGCTGAGGGGACTGAGTCGAGTCCTAGGGAGGTGGATAGTCAGTCCTTAAGTGAACCACATGACTTTACTTTTGCAATACCTAAGCTAAATTATGTAGCACGTAGAGCTCCTACGATTGTGTCGAATAGGGATTTAGCACGTATAAAATACCTGTATAGACAGATGGGATGCTTGCCCGCGGCGACCAAAAAGACCCTCTGCCAAGCGCTTGTTCAATGTCATTTTGACTATTCTGTGTCATCCTGGTACTCTGCATCATCTAAATCAGCACAGTACAAACTTCAGGTCACTCAAAATAAAATGGTTAGGTTCATGAACCTAGGACCCAGATCACATGTTGGCCAGGAACAACTTCAGTCACTAGGTATGCTCAATGTCGCTGACAGGGCCAAACAAATCAGGCTCACTAATGCCTTCAAAATTTTCTATGACAGAGCTCCAGAGTACCTAAAGAATGATTTTGTTAAAGCAAATGAGAGGAGTGGACATAATACAAGAAACAGGATGTTTAATTTAAGGTCCCGAGAATCCAAGGACAGGGTAAGCAAACATTCTTCTTCACGCCATCAAAGACTGGAACGACCTACCCCAGTCAGTCCGTGAAAAGAGAACACTGTATTCCTTCAGACGTAGCCTGAAGGAATACCTGAACCGGACAGCTGCGAGAAGGGAGCACCAAGCTTATGTCTACTACTAAATGCGACATAAGAGATAGACAAACCAAACTGAAATTATTACTGATTACGGATTACTGATATTTACTATAGGATGTAAGGTATCTTAAAATAACCCCCTAGAAATACTTTCTCTGAAGTATCTATTTCTTTATCCTCCCCATTTTTCCCCAGCTAACCTAATCCCACAAGGACCCCAATTGAAATACGCCTAACGGCCTTATTGGGCTATCCTTAGTTGGAATTATGCAAGGCTGGTACATGTCATATTTGTAACAAACTATGTGGTACCAAATCTGTAAATTGCTAACTGAATAAATATTATTATTATTATTATTATTATTATTATAGTTCACAAGCCTGCTCACGTCAAAGTTATGATGACTCTCAGGTAATACCGGACTCCCAACCACCTGCAGGACAGGACAGGGGAGTCTGGAGACAATCACCCTCACAGCTAAATCCCTCTAGTGATAATCAGACCATGACGGGGCAGAATACTAACTTAGACGCCCTCCCCTCGTCTGTCCCAGATCTCATTTGGCCACCGGATAACCAGGTACCTGAAAACCGGCAACAAACGCCGGAAGTAATAGGCTTACCCGGAGAGCAGGACGACATGGATCTGTCCTCGGCTCAACAAATGAACAATGAGGAGGAATACGAAGGGAGCTCTCAATCCTCTACACACACAGTAAATGTGTGACTACAGACGAACTGAATGCAATTTTACATAAAATTATGCAACAGTATGTTCCTACTACCTCAGGTCCTTCCACCAGTACCCTAGTAGCTCCCCCGATTGACTCCACGGTACGACCTTTACAGCCTACCAGCATTAAATCTCCCCAAGCTTTTTTTCCTCCTCTTAACGTAAATCCGGCATCAGCCACGGCATGTAGCACGATAGTGCCTGCCTCCTTGATTACCTCTAAGGTCCGTGTAATCACGGATGTTACTCCTCCCCCTCTGGATAAACTCCCACAGAGGAGAGGCCCTATTCCTCTCCTGTATGGGCCAGATTGCTCATGGATTCCGGCGATAGCGCAGAAACCACATATGGCACAGCAGACCGTGTCGGGGGAGCTCCCGGTCCCTAGTGAATGGACCATCGAGGTAAGTAAGAGTAAGAAACTAAGAGCCAAAGATGTAGAAAGAAAGTTATTGGATGTTACTATTAAGGCAATACCCAATGTATACAGTGCTGATTTTTTCGTATACTCTGCATCACCGGCTTTACCTCCCGCCTCAGCTGCACGACTTTTCGCAGACTGGGCAAGATCGGACGGCATGAACGACATAAAGTCCCTCAATGCACTGACACCAGAACTGGAAACAGTTCCGGCGCTCGATCTAGGCCACAGTCCAGTCCTGCAGGTGGGGCAGGTAGGTATGGGTCCGTGGGTTGACTGGGAAATAGAGGCGCACCAATTCGCAGCCACCATTACCTCGAAATCCTCCCATCAGAACCCCCAAGAGAACCACTTATGGGCCTCACTATCAGTTAATAAGGCCGGAGGGGTGTCGCCGGCTTTGTTTGACTTCTTGGCAGCCCCCAAACTCGTACTTTACGAATTGAATGACCCCTTTTGTACTCCTCCTCCGGCCCACTTGGACAGAGATTTCAAGTTACGCAGTAAGGCACTTAGACTATTTTCCCAATATCTAGTAAGTCGCCAGATTGCCCAGTCACTCACGAGAACCGTTACGGCCATCTCAGATCAGAATGTATGGAAGGCCACGGAACTATCACACTGGCTTCTGCTACAAAACTCCATTCAGTCCTTAGGTGATATAAGAATAGCTAACATGGAGGCGGTCAGAGCACGCCAGGACTTAAAGGTGGGGGTGCATGGGTTGAGGTAAACATGGACAAATAATCGCCAACCTGCATATAATTATCTTGTAAAATGCAATGTCACTGAAATCATTATTAACAATGGTATAAAGGATTTTGTGGATCGTCTATACTGGGCCTGTGACGTTATAGTGACGTCACACCAGTATCCTTATCCTAGACTGGATGGTGGACTTACACTCTCGTGACGTCACAGGTCCGGTATAGATGATCCACAAAATCCTTTATACCATTGTTAATAATTATTTCAGTGCCATTGCATTTTGCAAGATAATTATGTACAGCTTGGCGATTATCATTCCATGTTTATCTCAACCCATGCACCCCCACCTTTAAGAGTATACCTAGTAAAGAAGTTGCCGGAAGATGTAGGTCGCCGGGCAACATTTTCCCCAGTATTAACTGCCTCACTACTTAATCAGGATACATGGAGTGCAGTATTCAATATAGTAGATGTTCTAAGGCAGAATTCCTCCCAGCCTAGGAAGGAGCCCTTTAAGAAACCGTACTCTAAACCTAAAGGCAGTAATAAGCCTCAAGCTCCTATTGCTAAACAGTCCTTTCGGGACCCCAGAGCTCCCCAACAGCAGGGAGGTACTCAGCACAAACACAGGCAGGGTAAACACTCAGGCAAGTGGGATAACAAAGGTAAGTCTCACAACAAGCCACACCAGGGATCGAAGTCTGCTAAAACCAGCCAGCCGTCTCGTTCCACTACACCACCACCAAAAAACTAGTCAGTCACACTCTCTCTCCCGGGGCCTATCATGGGAGAGTTAGATCCGAGAGCAGTCCCGGCGAACAGACCCAGTACAGAAACTGGGTCGTTCCAGGCATGCCGCAGGGCCTGACCCCGACGAACGTGGGCCCGGACAGTGGTAAGCAAGGGCATCACTTGGCGGTGGCTCCGACGACCTCGTTTATGTCAAACTCAAGAATTCAATCATGTTTCTTTAGAGATGGAGTCACTTGTCCAAGAAATGATCACCAAGCATGTCATTGTCCCGGTAAATCCAACTTGCCATGTTTTCACCTCCAGACTTTTTCTCGTGCCAAAGAGGGACAGTGAGCAGATGCGACCAGTAGTACATCTCTCGTATCTGAACACTCATATTCACAATTCACCCTTCAGGATACTTAGGCCTACAGTGAATCAAATCAGGCTCACACTTCCGCCGCAAGGTTGGATGTGCTCCCTAGACCTGAAAGATGCCTATTGGCATGTCCCCATAAACAAACGGTTACAAAAATTCCTCGCCTTGAGGATCAGACAAGAGACTTAAGTCTTTCAGAGATTACCCTTCGGGTTGAACCTGGCACCAAGAATCTTTACAAAATTAGTCCGGCAAGCCCTTATATCTTTATTAGCTCAAGGGATCAAGGTGATGTGGTATCTAGACGACTGGCTGGTAGTGGCAGAGTCAGAGAGTTTATGCCAGAGTCATTAAACAAAGTCATAAATCATGTACAGACCCTAGGGTTCAAGGTCAACTTGGCAAAGTCTCTCCTTGTACCCACAAGGGAAATCCAATGGATAGGGCTGGTCTGGGACACGGCCAATCAGAGCGTGGACAATCGCAACAGATTTCGCAGGAAACCGTTTCGTTTTCTCCACAGTCTGAATATGACGAGAACGACATGGGAGTCCTGGTCGGTTCTCTCAATTGGATCCAATTAACTGTGAAGTTGGGCCGGCTGAAAGTAAAGAGGTTAATCATGGAAGGCAACAAATTCTTCCCGCTTTTGCCGGCGGGAAAATTATGGACCATTCCTCCATTAATTCACAACTTACTGTCGGTTTGGGCGAAGAAGGAAATATTGCACTCAATAATGACGTGGGTTTCTCTTCCGCCTACGGTATGGGTAGACAGATGCTTCAGGGACAATAGGCTGGGGTTATCAGTCAAGCCTAGGCCACCAGGGCCAAGGTCTTTGGTCCCCAGACATGAACTTTCATATAAACTGTTACGATCCAGGTTCTACAAGACACAGGGCTCTTCTTCATTAGACTAGATAAGGCTAAATGCAACAACGGTAACACTAGTTCCAACCCCTGCCTGAACCACTGCAGAACAAAACACCTATACCGCCCTGAGTCGTGCCTGGACAACGAGGTATCCTATGACTCGGTAAAAGGTGCACACTATAGGCTGATGATCACTGAAGCAGCCTATACTCATACAACATACGATTACTTTATTAAGGTATACAAGGAAAAAGATAGATAGCGTAATTAAATTGCAGCAACGATTTAATAGCAAACTAGAAGAAGGATAATTAACGTTACGTTAAATAATCAGTAAACTGTCACTCCTGTCTGAAAGAAAGTGAAACAAAGAAAGTCCTAAAGCATCATGCCGGAATCTTCTGCAAAAGTCAGATGCAACTAAGAAGTACATATCGGATTCTGAACTGTGTATTATTACTGTGGGAACATATATAGTGTAGGGACATACGGTGTTATCTGGCACAGGTGTAATTATAAAACAGTCGGCAGTCTAAACTCTAACCACAAAAAGATATGCTTTCTCCCACCAGACACTAGCCTGCTCTGGTTGGGTCTCTCAGCAACAATCACGACTTACTATAAACATAAGGAGCACTAATGCTGCACACATATACACAATGAGATTATAAACCCTAATCGGGGGTCTGCCAGGTGGACGAAGTCTAGCAGGGGAGTCGTAGGCTAAGCTACCTGGGCCGAGCCACCTGCTCGGTAGCCTAGTGTCGTTCTCAAGTCTGTGCGCCTATTTACATTAAATGACGGGGTGCTCTCTTGAGAGATCCAGGTCTCGTGTACCTGGTTCTCTCCTGGCGACCCTCCTAAGTCAAAAGCTAACGAGCTAGCACAGTGCTGGGTGGACTAGGCCAACGCCCTCACGCCAACACAGTGCTAGGCTCTAAGGTACACAGACAAGAAAATGACCTAGGCCTCCGCAGGTATCCGGTACAGTTGCATAGGCTCAACGAAGTCTATGCTCATAAGAAACTGCAACCTGATAGCCTCTCCCGTCTAGCATCAACTAACCTGGCAGACACCCAATAAAATAAGGTTGGGGCAACACGATGAGTATGTCAAACCTCCCCAAGCCAAAATGGATAACCCTCTGATCCAAAATGCCTAACTAAGTACATATAATATCTCTGAGAGCTCGCTGTATAATACAGTGACGGATATATGAAATCAACGTCAAGGGGAAGGGCAGTTAATTAATAGTAGGATATGCAGAGAGAAGAAGGTAAGCAGTGGTAGAGAAAGTTCGCAATAGGGGGGTGAGATGGGCTGATATATTGCAAAGGGATGTTAGCATTACAGCACTACGAGGAGCTCTGAGGGAGACACAAGGACAGGAGCCCGCACCACCGTCCCAGGACCGCGGCCGCCAATCACAGACGACTACGTCACCAGGCGGCAGGGCTGCAGAAGGCGCCAGGATCCACCAGCCAATCAAGGGCGCAGGAAAGCGCGCGAGCGGGAAAACACCTCGAGTGAGGGAGGCAACACATGACTACGCACGCACATATTACCACCACGCTCGCGCTATTCTCTCTCTCCCTCCACAATGCATCTTACATTCTACTAATGATATAAACTACTTCCCATTGTCACAGACGAAAGTAAAGACCACCACGGGACTGTCTGTAACAACACGAACACTATGAAAGAAAGAACAACATTCTCTGATACCTGTAGCCCATTTCACTGCCTGGGGAGAGGGGAGAAGAGGATAGGGAGCCAACCGCCGCCCCCTCGTGGTCGCTGGGGAGCTGACGTGCGTCATCCCCCCCTCCCCCCCAAGATATCAGACACTTAACATTAGGCAAGTTCTGATATCTGAAATCGGCACACGTCACCTAACCTCCCCACCCCAGCACAATAATACAGCATATAGGTTTCACAAAAAAAACATACTTATAAAATGAAACAAACTTACATATTTACCCCTCAACACAATAGCAAAACTTAAAATTGTTCCGCTCCGAAAGCGAGTTCTACGAAACTCAGCCCACTAATAGCTAGTGCTTCAGCTGTAACAAAACATACTTAACCCTTAATTAGCGGCTCACCACATAAGTCGTATTTAATAAAGCTGGACTATGTGGCGGCGCTCGACATAGGTCGAGTGGCAATTTCAGCACGTAATGTTGCTGAGAGAGAGAGACAAGTGGTGGCAGGAGAGTAGCGAGCGTATGACTGCTCCAGACCACCGCGGTGAACATACTGACACGAATCCCAGCTCCCTCCTCCCTCTCTCACTCGCTATATAAGGAATTGTATCGGGAAAGTGGCTAATTACATGCTTTTTGCACTCGCGTTGCACGGTTATTGCAAGAAAACTAGCCATCATAAAAGGATCGTTATGGTGTCATTCGAAAGCTCTGTTTATGCCCTTTCAGGGATAGGTACTTGTTTTACGTTCTGGGTCTTATTTAGGCATGAAAATGATCACGTAAACAGCCCTATTTTGGCTAAAAACACCCCGCTGGGCGGTACATATAAATAAACCGCATAGGCCGCTCATAAGGTGTTAAATTTACTATAACAGAAAGAGTTTTTTATGTGTTTTTAAATGTTATTGTTGTTTTTGTTCGGCTTTAAATATATGTAGCCTATTTTCCTCCACGCTCAACACACACTGACTGAACGGCAAGGGTTCTCCTGCAAACAAACCCTCCCGTGACAAACAGTCAGCCAAAACATTATCAGTGCCCTTAGCATGCCACACATTCAACTTGTGTCCCAGCAGAAAAACAACACCTGGCACTGATAAACTGCCCAGTTCATCACAAGACTGGCATTTCTCTTCGCTCTTTCCGGCAACAGGGCTTGCCAATAACCTTTCACTAGGTCTACCTTCGTGATAGGCGATGCAGCCCCGATGCGGTCTATGGTGTCGTCAACTCTCGATAAGGTATAGGCGTCTGTCAGGGATAATGCACACACACTCTTGCAATCAACACACTCACTGATCTTGCCACTTAACACAGGTTGCAAAGTTACAGGTAACGACCACTCACGACATTCCTTATCCCTCAGACCCTTGGGCAATGGATAGGTGTCTGTCAGGGATAATGCACACACACTGATCTTGCCACTCAACTCAGGTTGCAAACTCACTGGCAATGACCACTCACAATATCCTTTATCCCTCAGACCCTTTTTCCACATGTCATCTAGCTCTGTTTTCACGACAGGCAATTAGCAGGATTTATACGGTAGGGAATTAAACTGAGCCTCGCACTGTCTCCAGCCTCCATGTCGGATTCTACCCCGTACATCAGGCCTGGAGAAGCAACAAACATGCGGATGCACTGCCACAGCCTAGTAAACAACTTATCTCGCAGAACAACATGCCTAGTGCCCTCCCACAACCCAGCCGAGACCGCAGCTTCAAACCTGTAGTCTCCCTCCTTCTCCACCTTCGTCCCTAGAACAGCCAGGTCATGAGAGGGACAATCAGTACCACCTGTGCAGTCACCCCCATAGTTCATTATTGCTAAGGCTTCCCCGCCGATACCGTACATGCGCACCCCCGCATTCCTTACGACTACATCTGCCTGCGCAGCATCACCGCTTTCAGCGACATGGCCAGATACAGTCGGTCTATGGTAGGGCTGTTGCATTCGACTAGAGCAGCATTGGGAGGCTATGCGACGACCGGGCACATTCACTCCACAGCCAATCTCACCAATCTGCTCAATGTCCTCCTTCTGACCACCACCCTTGGCAGCCATGGGTCGACCCTGACCTGACAACCATGTCCAAGCCTCGTCGCCCACCTTGAACCACCGAAACGAGGCTAACGGTCTTTCAACATTCACGTGACCTGCCCGCGGAACATCTTGCACCGCCCGAGTTGTGAGGCTCAGGGGCTCAGCACGACCAGTGGGGTATGAACCGAGCTGGTGCTGGAGCGCTGCACACTGCTGCTCAGGCAGGTGCTCTAGCGCTTCCACAGCCACCAGACTCGTGTCCCCCGCCCACTGCTCCGCCGAGACATGACAATCCCTACTCTCCTCCACCTGTGCCCTACTGCCCCCCTCTCCTTCTCCACCTTGGCCGCTGCAGACCAACGCAGGGACAGTAGGCTGCTCAGGTGGTTGCCTCACAAACTCCTCCAACAGGTTCACATGACATGTTTCCCCATCCTCGTGTTTGATAGCCCCGTTCCCACAACTCTCCTCCAACTGGGAACTACTAAGTCGCGGAGTGCCATCATGCCCAACCATGTCACTAGGGGTGACAGGTTCTAGGGCCACTCCGGAGCTCACCTCTGGGTCAAGTACTAAGCCGCTAAGGAGAGCTGCTGGAGCAAAACTCACAAAACTCCCAGCTTCAGCTTGCTCCTTCCGACCGTTCCTCCGCTGGTCTGAAGACTGAGACAATGGTTGTGACTGAACTGACACGCGAGAACGGGTGACTGCACAGGCCATCTGTTTAAGCTGACACCTCTCGACCCACTCCCGATTCTCCCTATTAACGTCGGCCGCCCTCTCGGCAACAACTAAGGGTGGAACCTCCGAAGTGAGCACCGCAAAGTCGTTGCCCAGAAGGAGGTCGACGCCCTCAACTGGCAAGCTCTCTACGATCCCAACATCAAGTTCACGACACACACCATCCACCTCCAGCTCCAACCTAATCAACGGGTATGACCTGGTAGCATTGATCCCCTGTACCACAACAACATGACAACTGAATACTCCTCCAGAGCAAAGTCTTTTTGATTCTCTGTCCTCACAACTCAGTGTCCTCAACTTAAATGCTTCTTCTGAAATCACTGTTGGGTGATTTTAATGTCCATAATGTTGAATGGCTCACTCATTCAGCCAGGACTGATGATGCTGGTCTTGAATGTGAGCTATTTGCAGACTCATTTAATCTCACTCAACTAGTCAACCAACACACCCGTGTACCAGATAATCCTAATCATAATTCCCACCTACTGGACTTATTTTTAACAACCAATTCAGAAAATTATGATGTTACAGTGAGGTCCCCTCTTGGATCTTCTGATCACTGTCTGATACAGGCCACCTGTCTATACTACCACACCTTCCCACTCTGAACCTGTTTTGGTGACTAAATGGCATTATGATAGGGCAGACTGGGAGGGTCTTCAAGGTTTCTTTATTGATATTCCCTGGACCTCTTTCTTTTCTAATGATGCACACTCCACCTTGAGCCACATACAAGATTTTGTAAAAATTGGAATGGAAACTTTTATTCCTCATCGAAAGTACAGTAAAAGATCTAATTCACCTAAATGGTTTGACCATAATTGTGCTAGAGTAACTGAACAAAAAGCAATAGCCTACAATGCATACACAAGATCAAAAACACATGAAGCCTTTAATTTTAGAAACATCAGAAATCATGCCAAAACTGTATTAAACCTAACTAAATCAAACTTTCTCCATAAGCAGGCAAATAAACTTCTAAATAATCCAAATGATAACAAAATATTTTGGTCTACTCTTAACTCATTCAAATCCAACTCACTATTGCTTCATCCATTCCACCATTAAAATCTCCGACTGGCAATCTTGTAAGTGACCCACGAGGTAAAGCTAACCTTCTTGCGGATATTTTCTCCACCAACTCAGATGAAATGAATCAAGATGTCCCTGTACTTAATTTGAATTCGCCTGAAATTCCCTCACTTAAGATCCACACCAGACATGTCAAAACTATTTTGCAGAATCTCTCAGTAGATAAGGTCCAGATGAAATTCCTCCAATAGTACTTAAGAATTGCTCCTTGGTGCTCGCTCCTGTATTGGCAAAAATGTTCCGTCTGTGTACTCATACCTCATGCTTCCCAGTACCCTGGAAAGAAGCAAACATCCATCCAGTTCCTAAAAAAGGTGCCTCTGCAGATCCATCAAACTACAGACCAATAGCTATAACTTCCACTCTTGGCAAAGTCTTTGAAATTATATTAAATAATCACATAATTAAGCATCTGGAGAATAATAAATTAATCAGTGATAGGCAATATGGTTTTAGACGATGTCGATCAACTGCAGACATTCTTTGCCTTCTTACGCATCAAATCAACCAAGCTACAGACCAACATGGTGAAACACATACAATAGCACTGGATACATCAAAGGCATTTGATAGAGTCTGGCATCAATCCTTATTGTCGAAGATGTCACACTACGGCCTTGCATCATTAGTTCCACTAATTTCTTCTTATCTTCATAACAGAAAAATATGTGTAATGGTAGATGGCCTTTATTCTCAATTTCACTCAATAAATGCTGGTGTTCCCCAGGGATCAGTTTTGGCCCCAACTGTGTTTCTCATTCATATCAATGATCTCATATCTACCACTCATAATCCAATACATTCCTACGCAGATGACTCAACACTCCACAGTTCCTTCACATTTATCAATTCTTTCACCCAACCCGATCTTATAAATTCAAAAATAAACACTGCAATTTCTCTGAACCAGGACCTTTCTAGAATTAATGAATGGGGACAAGAGAATCTAGTTTCCTTTAATGCACAGAAAACCAAGTACATTCAATTTTCTAACCGACAGAATCTCACTGACTCCCATATATTTGTTAATGTAAATATTCCCACTTCCCCTAGTATTGACATTCTCGGTGTAACATTAACTATTAACTTGAGCTGGACACATTATGTTAGAAGGATTGCTAAGAATGCCTCTAAAAAACTGGGACTCCTGTACAGAGTTCGAGAATTCTTCACTGACGAGCAGTTGGCCGTAATATATAAAAGTCATGTGAGTTCTCAGATGGATTACTGTTCACCTCTGTGGGGTGGAAGTGGAGTGGTTGCATTGAGGCAGTTGGACAAAATTCAAAATAAAGCTATTAGATTAATCAATAACCCTGCAATCACACAGGACCTTCCTACATTATCCATACGAAGAAACGTTGCATCCCTTGCATTATGGGTGGATGGGACTCGTTAGCCTTGGTCGGCAACTCATCTAGGGGAGACAACCTTATACAAATCCGGGTGGATGGGACTCGTCAGCCTTGGTTGGCAACCTGTCTAGGGGAGTAAACCTGATACAAATCCGTACTGATTACCTAAGGGTAAGGCAGGTTAGTGGATGGATTAGCCGAACACCACTGTAGAAAAATAGTGCTAACAAGATACACAGAGGGCCTCGGAGTCGGACGGATCCTAAATTGAGTGGTCAATCCTGTAAGTCCTTTACTAAACTGGCTCGGGTTGTCCCTCTCACAGGGAATACATCCGCTTGGGGGCATTCTGTGTATGGCCACCCTCGTAAGGGGAGTAAGGCGTTCGGCAATAGATAGATAGATAGATAGATATTTTCACAGCAATTGTTCCGAGGAACTTGCTTCTATTGTGCCGCCTCTCCACATCTTTCCCCGTAGAACTAGGGCAGCTGAGAGCGCCCATGAATTTACACTTTCTCCTCCACAATGCAGAACTTCTGCTTATCAGAATACATTTATCCCCAGAGCTACTACTCTTTGGAATTCACTTCCCTCGAATTGCTTTCCACAAACTTACAATCTACAGTTTAAATCCAGTTGTTACAAACATTTTATGAATGGAGGATGCCTTTAGGCACATGGACTTTTTTGTTTTATCTGTGTTTTTCCTTCCTCCGTTCATTGTCTCAAAAAATAAATAAAACAAAAAAAAAAATAAAAAAAAACCCGAGCCACGTTTATAAGTTTGCCTGTGAAATTTTTAAGAAGTGTCTGTGATGCCCCAGTGTCACGCAACAATTTGACCTGATGTTTAGTATTCCCCCAGCTCACAAGCCCGCGCCCTCGATGGCTGCAAAAAGTGTCTTGGACAGGTGTGTAGCCCTCCAAACCCTTCTTCACAGGCTGTGTCCCAGCAACTGACGACCTACCCCGGGCAGACGCAGAAGAACTCAGAGACACCCCCATGTTGCGAACCAAAGACACAGGCTTAGCAGGAATATTACTCGGACATGTACGTGCAAAGTGACCCACCTTCTGACATTTAAAACATTTCACTTCACCACTAGACTTCCCCCCTTGAGGTGGTGGGGAAGGGCCCTGCCCCTTTGAAAACGGGACGGTTTTGTGTTTGTAGTTATAATGGGTATTATTGCTCTTACTTTTTACAGTGTTATTTTGTGCTTCATTGACTTTGGGGGGTGGAGTGTTATGCCCCTTGTTACCTGTCTCACTTCGATGAGCAGACCCGCACTCACGAATCAAAGAAAGCCGGAGGTCAGCAAGCTTAGCTGCCTCCTCTACGGTCTTAGGGCATTTTTCCTTCAGGTTTAATGTCAGGTTGCTGCCTGTGCACCGGAAGAACTGCTCCAACAAAAATAACTGCTTAACCTGATCAACTGTTGTCGCATTCTCAGACCGGAGCCAGTTCCCCATAGTGTCAGTCAGTTCCCGGGCATGTTCAAGGAAAGAGCTCTCCTTGCACTTTACAACGCCCCGAAATTTCAACCTGTAGGTTTCTGGTTGCAACTCATAGGCCCAGAGCACAGCCTCCTTCAACACCACATAGTTAGTACAGTCCTCCAATGACAGCGAGTCATATGCCTTGAGACCTTTCCCAACAAGCTTTGATGATACAAGGGCTGCCCACTTAATCTCCGGCCACTCATGCTCCCACACTTCTTCTCAAACCGTGCAAAAAACTCAGTCACACCAGACTCATCAAACACAGGGACTAATTTAATCAAGTGCGATAAAGACTCAGACCCACGATTCCCAGAACCGAGATGCCGCCCTGTTGTCTCCACCCTAGATTTCTCAACATCCATCTCAGCACAGTACCTAGTTGCTTCAACCTGCAACTCCGCCTCACGGCATGCTGTCCTCTTCTCAGCCTGAATCTTAGACATCTCCGCCCTCTCCTCAGCCTGAACCTTAGCCATCTCGGCCTGAATCTTAGCCATCTCAACTTCACGCTGAATCTTAGCCAACTCCAGTTGTAACAACATATCAGCAGTCAAACCCTGAGGGGGAGGAGCAATTATAGGAGACCCACCCAGTGGCTCACCCAGGGGCAAACCACGCTGCCAGCGACTATCAGATTGCGGAAGCGTGCCAAGGTCTGGTAACCTAGGGGGCGCGATAGGAGTAGAGTGGAAGGGAGGCTTGGATAAAGGCTCCCAAGCCCCCGCTCCACCCTGAAACACACTGCCACCACCCAACACACAAGCCACCAGGTCACTCTTAGACATGCTGCCAAAGCCGACACGCCCCAGGACCGTGGCCAAACAATGCAGACCATAGCAATCAATCCCCTCCAACCGACTCGCTGTTACTGGTATCTCCACAAACTTCCTCGCATCAGCCTCACAATTAATAACTCTGATACCATCATTAAATTCCTGCTGCTGCTCAACACCCGTAGGCTGTACTGTCTGATTATCCCCGTTAACTGAGCTGTTGCTAGATATAGTGTATACTGAGAAGTGTGCAAGTTTATAAAAAAAAAAAAAATCTATAATCTCTTATGCAAGCACCTATTCACTTAAAGTTATCTGAAGCCTCTTTATGTGTTATACTGCTTGCCAAAAAAAAATCTGTGTCCACTGTATTCCTCAATAAAAAAAAATACCACTATACTCCCACAGTATTTCTTAAGTTCACAAAATCCTAAGCAAGGTCGCCATTTGTTACGATCCAGGTTCTACAAGACACAGGGCTCTTCTTCATTGAACTAGATAAGGCTAAATGCAACAACGGTAACACTAGTTCCAACCCCTGCCTGAACCACTGGAGAACAAAACACCTACAGTATATCGCCCTGAGTCGTGCCTGGACAACGAGGTATCCTATGACTCGGTAAAAGGTGCACACTATAGGCTGATGATCACTGAAGCAGCCTATACTCATACAACATACGATTACTTTATTAAGGTATACAAGGAAAAAGATAGATAGCGTAATTAAATTGCAGCAACGATTTAATAGCAAACTAGAAGAAGGATAATTAACGTTACGTTAAATAATCAGTAAACTGTCACTCCTGTCTGAAAGAAAGTGAAACAAAGAAAGTCCTAAAGCATCATGCCGGAATCTTCTGCAAAAGTCAGATGCAACTAAGAAGTACGTATCGGATTCTGAACTGTGTATTATTACTGTGGGAACATATATAGTGTAGGGACATATGGTGTTATCTGGCACAGGTGTAATTATAAAACAGTCGGCAGTCTAAACTCTAGCCACAAAAAGATATGCTTTCTCCCACCAGACACTAGCCTGCTCTGGTTGGGTCTCTCAGCAACAATCACGACTTACTATAAACATAAGAAGCACTAATGCTGCACACATATACACAATGAGATTATAAATCCTAATCGGGGGTCTGCCAGGTGGACGAAGTCTAGCAGGGGAGTCATAGGCTAAGCTACCTGGGCCGAGCCACCTGCTCGGTAGCCTAGTGTCGTTCTCAAGTCTGTGCGCCTATTTACATTAAATGACGGGGTGCTCTCTTGAGAGATCCAGGTCTTGTGTACCTGGTTCTCTCCTGGCGACCCTCCTAAGTCAAAAGCTAACGAGCTAGCACAGTGTTGGGTGGACTAGGCCAACGCCCTCACGCCAACACAGTGCTAGGCTCTAAGGTACACAGACAAGAAAATGACCTAGGCCTCCGCAGGTATCCGGTACAGTTGCATAGGCTCAACGAAGTCTATGCTCATAGGAAACTGCAACCTGATAGCCTCTCCCCAGTCTAGCATCAACTAACCTGGCAGACACCCAATAAAATAAGGTTGGGGCAACACGATGAGTATGTCAAACCTCCCCAAGCCAAAATGGATAACCCTCTGATCCAAAATGCCTAACTAAGTACATATAATATCTCTGAGAGCTCGCTGTATAATACAGTGACGGATATATGAAATCAACGTCAAGGGGAAGGGCAGTTATTTAATAGTAGGATATACAGAGAGAAGAAGGTAAGCAGTGGTAGAGAAAGTTCGCAATAGGGGGGTGAGATGGGCTGATAGATTGCAAAGGGATGTTAGCGTTACAGCACTACGAGGAGCTCTGAGGGAGACACAAGGACAGGAGCCTGCACCACCGTCCCAGGACCGTGGCCGCCAATCACAGACGACTACGTCACCAGGCGGCAGGGCTGCAGAAGGCGCCAGGATCCACCAGCCAATCAAGGGCGCAGGAAAGCACGCGAGCGGGAAAACACCTCGAGTGAGGGAGGCAACACATACCTACGCACGCACATATTACCACCATGCTCGCGCTATTCTCTCTCTCCCTCCACAATGCATCTTACATTCTACTAACGATATAAAATACTTCCCATTATCACAGACGAAAGTAAAGACCACCACGGGACTGTCTGTAACAACACGAACACTATGAAAGAAAGAACAACATTCTCTGATACCTGTAGCCCATTTCACTGCCTGGGGAGAGGGGAGAAGAGGATAGGGAGCCAACCGCCGCCCCCCCGTGGTCGCTGGGGAGCTGACGTGCGTCACAAAACCAACAAGAGCTCTTAGTCCCACTATTTTTCCTACAAACTCACGGCTCTGGTGGTGTAATGGTTAAGGTGGCAAAAATCTGTGTGTGATAACCCGGGTTCGAATCCCGGTGGATCATATATACTTTAATTAATTTCATTGGGGGTGTTTGGTGTTGTGGTGAAATTAATAAAATAAAGATTACAGGGGAAGTCAATTGCGTTTCGAATGGACAACTTGAATGCGGTACACTGCATTCAAAAGCAAGGGTCAACAAGGTCTCGGAGGTTGCTGGAATTGTCAGAACAGATTTTTGCTCTAGCCAAATCGCTGAGCATTCATCTGCATGCATCTTATCTCCCGGGCGTAGCAAACGTCTGGGCAGACGCTCTGTCCCGGAGACAGAGCACCTCAGTAGAATGGGCAATCAGACAAAATATCCTCAACAAGATGATTGCAGAGTGTGACGCCTGCCAGCGTTGGCAGAATCGCCTCCCGGTAGCCACTAGCACTCGCCAGGGCAGTGAAATGGGCTACAGTCTGTCTACAATGTTGTACTTTCTTTCTTGTGAATCGTCATGTCACAGGCAGGGTAGAAGTGGTCTTTGTTTTCGCCTGTGACAATGCATTGTATTTTATATCATGAGTTGAACATAAGATGCATTGTAGTGAAGGAGAGAGAGAGAGCGAGCGAGCAGGGTGGGGGAGGTGAGTGTTGCTTTTCCTCCTCCTCCCTCCTCCCTCCCGGAGGAGTTGTTCGCCCGCGTGGTCTTTTCTCTCGGTTTTGATTGGCTGGTGGTTCCTGGCGCCTTCTGCAGGTCTGCTGCCGGGTGACGTAGCGGCCTGTGATTGGCTGACCACCGTGCCTTTGTGTGGGATCCTGGAGGGGTCCAGAGGAGCTATTCTCCTCAGAGCTTTCCTGACTAGCATACCCTTCACATGTCCCTTGCCCCCCTGTCTCCCGACTTCTACCTATAGAGCACTTTCTCTCTCTCTCAACTTCTTACCTCTCATTCTTCTACTCTATTTAATATCATAACTTCCCTTTGGTTCTGCACGATTTCATATATCGGCCATCGTATTATATGCTGAAGCTCTCAGATAACACATGTTTAGTTAGGCATTTTGGAAGGGTTACCAATTTTGTCTGTAGAGGTTGACACACTCACGGTGTCTCCCGTCCTGTATCTTGGTGGTCTGCTGGGGGATTTAATGCTAGACTGGGATAAGGCTACTGGTGTTGTGATTTCCATGTGTACTAGGTTTTGTTGAACCTGTACAATCGCAACGGAGACGTGGGAAGCCTAGGTGGTCTTTCTGACTGTGTACCTTGTGAGTTTAGCACTGTGTTGCGAGTGAGGGCTTTTGCCTCTGCCACCCAACACTGTGCTAACTCGTTTGCTTTGACTTTGAGAGGGTCGCCAGGAGAGAACCAGATACTAGCGATCTGGATCTCTCAATTAACGTAATTTGGCCGCACAGCCTTAAGGACTTCGCTAGGCTACGAGCCGCTTGCTCAGCCATTGTTTCCTAGCCTACTACATCCCAGCTAGACTTTATTCGCCTAGCAGACACCAGATTTAGATTATAAACTCTTTCTGTTATGTATGCATTATTATTCACGGCATTTATTAGTCTAGGTTGTTGTTGAGTTGCACAACCCTAGTAGGCTGTTTCGTTGATGAGGAAGTACTTCTTTTGCTGTTTGAGTTCCTACTATTGCGCAGTTATTATTCCCGTGCCAGTTAACCCTATATGTCCTTACAATTGTCATATCCTGTTCCTGCTTTATACTACAGTTCAAAATCCGATACGATCATCTTAACCTAGCATCAGACTTTCTTCAGAAGATTCCTGCTCGATGCTTTGGGACTTTCGTTCACTTTCTTTAGTATAGGAGTGACAGTTCATTATTGTTTAGAGTAACTTTAAATATACTTTCTTCTAGTTTGCATTAAATCATTGGAGTGATTTAATTAAGATCTCTATCTTTTCCTAGTATACCTTATTACCGTAATTGTATGTTGTTGTGAGCAGGCTGTATCAGAGATCATCAGCCTGTAGTAGTAGTGCACTTATACTGAGTTATAGGATACCCCGTTATCGCAGATTTAACTCTAGAGGGTATAGGTGTTTTTGTGCGCCGGCATTATAAGTTCAGGGGTTGGATCTAGTGTTACCGTTGTGGCTGTGTGCTTTCCTAGTCCAATGATTAAGAGCCCTTGTTTTATACGAGCCCCGGTCGTAACAAATGGCGACCTTGCTTAGGATTTTGTGAACTTAGAGAAATATTGCAGGAGTGTTGTGGTCATTTGTTTTTGTTTGAAGGAATATAGTGGACACGTGGATTTTTTTTTGGCAAGTAGCATAACACTTAAGAGTCTTCAAGCATTTTTTGAGTGAATAGTGCTACATAAGAGTTTAGGTACTTCAATTTTTTTTTTTATATAAACGTTGAGAATTTTTGGTGGACACTATGTCGAACGACGGATCAGTGTACAGTGAGGACACAGTACGGGAAACAGAAACTGAGGTGCAGCAGCGGGCTTTGTTAGATGACATTAGAGTTATAGCTAGTGAGGAGGATGCAAGGAAGTTTCTGGAGACACCTATTACTGCTGACCGGGTGTCGGGGATTGATCGGTATGGTCTCCAGTGTTTGGCCACGGTCAAGGGGCATGTGGGCATTAGCAGCATGTCAAGAGGTGACCTGGTGGCCTGTGTGCTCGGCGGGGTGCGTGGCGCTTCGGGTGAAGCGGGAGCTGGGGCACCTTCGGCCCAGCCCCCATTCCACTCGACTCCTACCATGGCGCCCCCTCGGGCTCCGGAGCTGGGTACGTTCCCTCAGGCCGATAGTCACTGGCAGCGTGGTTTGTACATGGGTGGGTCTCCAATTGTTGCATCTCCTCCTCCTCAAGGTTTGACGGCAGAGATGCTCTTCCAGCTTGAGATGGCTAAGCAGCAGCGGGAATCTGAGCAGCAGCAGCGACAGTTTGAGATGGCTAAGATTCAGGCTGAGGAGAGAAGGGCCAGATATGAGCTCGAGCAACGGCAGCGAGAGAGTGAGGCTGAGGAGAGAAGGGCCAGATATGAGACTGAGGCTGAGGAGAGAAAGGCGAAGTACTGTGCAGACATAGATCTTGAGAAGTCTAGGGTGGAGTCAACAGGGCAGCGTCTCGGTTCTGGGAATCGAGGTCTTGATCAGTCGTTATCGCACCTGCTCAAGTTGGTCCCTGTATTTGATGAGTCGGGTGTCACTGAATTTTGTATGCGTTTCGAGAAGAAGTGCCGGGAGCACCAATGGCCCGAGGTTAAGTGGGCGGCCCTTGTTTCCTCTAGATTGGTTGGCAAAGGACTCAAGGCATATGATGCGTTGCCCTTGGAGTCGTGCATCGATTACGAGGTATTGAAGGAGGCTGTCCTGCGGGCATATGAGTTGCAACCAGAGACGTACAGATTGAAGTTCCGGGGTGTAACGAAGGGTCGTGAGTGCACCTTTCTTGAGCATGCCCGGGATCTGTCCGATGCATTTAGAAACTGGCTGCGTTCTGAGAAGGCATCGACATTTGAGGAGTTGAAACAGCTGATGCTTCTAGAAAAAAAATTTAAGTGTACGGGCAGCGATCTGACGTTGAATCTTAAAGAAAAGAACCCGAGAACTCTTCAGGAGGCAGCTGAGATGGCTGACCTTCGGATGTCACTGATTCGTGGGTGCGGGTCTGCACAACGGAACGATGCAGGTAACAAGGGGCGCAACACTCCACCCCCCCGAGTCAGTAATACACCATATAGAATTAATGGATGGGGACAAAAGAATCTAGTTTCCTTTAATGCACAGAAAACCAAGTACATTCAATTTTCTAACCGACAGAATCTCACTGACTCCCATATATTTGTTAATGATGTAAATATTCCCACTTCCCCTAGTATTGACATTCTCGGTGTAACATTAACTACTAACTTGAGCTGGACACATTATGTTAGAAGCATTGCTAAGAATGCCTCTAAAAAACTGGGACTCCTGTACAGAGTTCGAGAATTCTTCACTGACGAGCAGTTGGCCGTGATATATAAAAGTCATGTGCGTTCTCAGATGGATTACTGTTCACCTCTGTGGGGTGGAAGTGGAGTGGTTGCATTGAGGCAGTTGGACAAAATTCAAATAAAGCTATTAGATTAATCAATAACCCTGCAATCACACAGGACCTTCCTACATTATCCATACAAAGAAACGTTGCATCCCTTGCATTATTCTACAGATATTTTCACAGCAATTGTTCCGAGGAACTTGCTTCAATTGTGCCGCCTCTCCACATCTTTCCCCGTAGAACTAGGGCAGCTGAGAGCGCCCATGAATTTACACTTTCTCCTCCACAATGCAGAACTTCTGCTTATCAGAATTCATTTATCCCCAGAGCTACTACTCTTTGGAATTCACTTCCCTCGAATTGCTTTCCACAACTTACAATCTACAACAGTTTAAATCCAGTTGTTACAAACATTTTATGAATGGAGGATGCCTTTAGGCACATGGACCTTTTTGTTTTATCTGTGTTTTTCCTTCCTCCGTTCATTGTCTCAAACAAAAACAAAAAAAATATATAACCATTACAACAAGAGCAACGATACTAAGTCTGACCATAAACCTAATACCGTCCCGTTTAAGAAGGGTCAGGGCCCTTCCCCATCTCAAGGGAAGCCCAAGGGGGAGTTAGAGTGTTTTCATTGTCATGAGAAGGGGCATTTTGCAAGAGCCTGTCCAAGCAAGCTACCTAGTGCAGTTGTGTCTTTGGCTCGCAACATTGGGGTGTCCCCGAAGTCGTCTGAGTTTGCCCGGGGTATAACGTCAGAGGCTGGGACACAGCCAGTGGAGAAGAATCCGGAAGGCTCGAACCCTGTCCGCGATGTCTTTTGTGACCATCGAGGGCATGGCTACGTGAAGTGGGCTGGTAAGAAGCATGGAGTTGAGCTGTTGCGAGACACGGGTGCCTCTCAGACTTTAATGAAGAACTTTACTGGTAGACCAATAAACGCGGCACGGGTGGTTGTGGTGCAGGGTATCAATGCTGTCAAGTCATACCCGTTGGTCAGGATGGAACTGGAGGTGGATGGTGTGACACGAGAGTTGGATGTGGGTGTTGTGGAGAAGTTGCCTGTTGGGGGCGTCGACCTCCTTCTCGGCAACGACTTTGCGGTGCCTACTTCTGAGGTTTCACCCTTAGTCGTTGCCAAGAAGCCGGCCGACGTGAGTAGGGAGGAACAGGAGTGGGTAGAGAAATGTCAAGTACAACCTATGGCATGCGTTGTTACAAGACCTCTTGCATCCAAAGTGTCACAGCCTATTCCTCAGTCTTCTGATCAACGGAGGAACGGTTGGAAGAAGATGGCTAATGTTGGTAACAGTTTGAAGAGTTTAGTACCAGCAGCTCTTCTTGGCAACTCAGTATTGGCACCATTGTTGGAGTCTGGAGAGGCCCCAGGACCTGTCACAGCTAGTGAGGAGGTAGGGCAGGAAGAGACTCCGAGGCAGCAACGTTACACACGGAGAGAAAAAAGGGTTGCTCAGTTTGATATTGGGGGAGGACTTGGGTTGCTTCGGAAGCATCTAGACAGGTTGGTTCCCTCAGATATTTGTAAACTGCAGTTGGAGGATCCAGAAGTTCAGAAGTGTGGTAATGGTGCTGTCGAGATCAAACACGAGGACGGGAAACATGTCATGTGAACCTGTTGGAGGAGTTTGTGAGGCAACCACCTGAGCAGCCTACTGTCCCTGCGTTTGTCTGCAGCGGCCAAGGTGGAGAAGGAGAGGGGGGCAGTAGGGCACAGGTGGAGGAGAGTAGGGATTATCATGTCTCGGCGGAGCAGTGGGCGGGGGACACGAGTCTGGTGGCTGTGGAAGCGCTAGAGCACCTGCCTGAGGAGCAGTGTGCAGCGCTCCAGCACCAGCTCGGTTAATACCCCACTGGTCGTGCCGAGCCCCTGAGCCTCACTACTCAGGCGGTGCAAGATGTTCAGCGGGCAGGTCACGTGAATGTTGGGAGACCGTTAGCCTCGTTGTTTCGGTGGTTCAAGGTGGGCGACGAGGCTTTGGCATGGTTGCCAGGTCGGGGTCGACCCATGGCTGCCAAGGGTGGTGGTCAAAAGGAGGACTTTGAGCAGATTGGTGAGGTTGGCTGTGGCATAGAAGTGCCCGGTCGTCGCATAGCCTCCCAATGCTGCTCTAGTCGAATGCAACAGCCCTACCATAGACCGACTGTATCTGGCCATGTCGCTAAAAGCGGTGATGCTGTGCAGGCAGATGTAGTCGTAAGGAATGCGGGGGTGCGCATGTACGGTATCGGTGGGGAAGCCTTAGCAATTGGGAACTATGGGAGTGACTGCACAGATGGTACTGATTGTCCCTCTCATGACCTGGCTGTTCTTGGGTCGAAGGTGGAGAAGGAGGGAGACTACAGGTTAGAAGCTGCGGTCTCGGCTGGGTTGTGGAAGGACACTAGGATTGTTATTCTGCGAGATAAGTTGTTTACTAGGCTGTGGCAGTGCATCCACATGTTTGTTGCTTCTCCAGGCCTGATGTACGGGGTAGAATCCGACATGCAGGCTGCAGATAGTGCAAGGCTCAGTTTAATTCCCTACCGTATAAATCCTGCTCGACAGCCTGTGGTGCAAGCAGAGCTGGATTACGTGTTGACGAAGGGTCTGAGGGATAAGGAATGTCGTGAGTGGTCGTTGCCTGTAACTTTGCAACCTGTGTTAAGTGGCAAGATCAGTGAGTGTGTTGATTGCGAGAGTGTGTGTGCATTATCCCTGACAGACGCCTATACCTTATCGAGAGTTGACGACACCATAGACCGCCTCGGGGCTGCTTCGCCTATCACGAAGGTAGAACTAGTGAAAGGTTATTGGCAGGCCCCGTTGCCAGAAAGAGCGAAGAGAAATGCCAGTCTTGTGATGAACTGGGCAGTTTATCAGTGCCAGGTGTGGTTTTGCTGCCGGGACACAAGTTGGATGTGTGGCATGCTAAGGGCACTGATAATGTTTTGGCTGATTGTTTGTCACGGGAGGGTTTGTTTGCAGGAGAACCCTCGCCGTTCAGTCAGTGTGTGTTGAGAGTGGAGTAAAATAGGCTTGCCCCTGTAAATGCAGCCGCCATAAACATATTAAAAAAATCAAAAAATCACATAAAAACTCTTTCTTGATAGTTAATTGTAAGTTGCCTATGTTATAGCTAAAGTCCTAAGTTGAACCTGTCTTTCACTTAGGAGGCTGGGTTCTGTGAAGCTCGCTCTGGGAGCATAGCAGGCTAAAATTATATTATTATGTTTGGGAGGGGTTATAAGAGTTTCTTTATGTTGATATGTTGTTTTATGTAAGATTGAGTTTTGCATTTCATTTCTGGCGGAGTTGCTATGTGTGACGGGTCTTGTCGGCATTCTGCCTTGTCAGATATCGTGCTCGCCTAATGTTGAGCGTCCTATATCTTGGGCGGGGTGTGACGCCTGCCAGCGTTGGCAGAATCGCCTCCCGGTAGCCACTAGCACTCGCCAGGGCAGTGAAATGGGCTACAGTCTGTCTACAATGTTGTACTTTCTTTCTTGTGAATCGTCATGTCACAGGCAGGGTAGAAGTGGTCTTTGTGTTCGCCTGTGACAATGCATTGTATTTTATATCATGAGTTGAACATAAGATGCATTGTAGTGAAGGAGAGAGAGAGAGCGAGCGAGCAGGGTGGGGGAGGTGAGTGTTGCTTTTCCTCCTCCTCCCTCCTCCCTCCCGGAGGAGTTGTTCGCCCGCGTGGTCTTTTCTCTCGGTTTTGATTGGCTGGTGGTTCCTGGCGCCTTCTGCAGGTCTGCTGCCGGGTGACGTAGCGGCCTGTGATTGGCTGACCACCGTGCCTTTGTGTGGGATCCTGGAGGGGTCCAGAGGAGCTATTCTCCTCAGAGCTTTCCTGACTAGCATACCCTTCACATGTCCCTTGCCCCCCTGTCTCCCGACTTCTACCTATAGAGCACTTTCTCTCTCTCTCAACTTCTTACCTCTCATTCTTCTACTCTATTTAATATCATAACTTCCCTTTGGTTCTGCACGACTTCATATATCGGCCATCGTATTATATGCTGAAGCTCTCGGATAACACATGTTTAGTTAGGCATTTTGGAAGGGTTACCAATTTTGTCTGTAGAGGTTGACACACTCACGGTGTCTCCCGTCCTGTATCTTGGTGGTCTGCTGGGGGATTTAATGCTAGACTGGGATAAGGCTACTGGTGTTGTGATTTCCATGTGTACTAGGTTTTGTTGAACCTGTACAATCGCAACGGAGACGTGGGAAGCCTAGGTGGTCTTTCTGACTGTGTACCTTGTGAGTTTAGCACTGTGTTGCGAGTGAGGGCTTTTGCCTCTGCCACCCAACACTGTGCTAACTCGTTTGCTTTAACTTTGAGAGGGTCGCCAGGAGAGAACCAGATACTAGCGATCTGGATCTCTCAAGAGAGCACCCCGTCAATTAACGTAATTTGGCCGCACAGCCTTAAGGACTTCGCTAGGCTACGAGCCGCTTGCTCAGCCATTGTTTCCTAGCCTACTACATCCCAGCTAGACTTTATTCGCCTAGCAGACACCAGATTTAGATTATAAACTCTTTCTGTTATGTATGCATTATTATTCACGGCATTTATTAGTCTAGGTTGTTGTTGAGTTGCACAACCCTAGTAGGCTGTTTCGTTGATGAGGAAGTACTTCTTTTGCTGTTTGAGTTCCTACTATTGCGCAGTTATTATTCCCGTGCCATTTTTTTTTTTTTTTTTTTTTTTTTTTCTATGTGATTGAGGGAGGCAAAAGGCATAACTGCCTATAGCGAGTGCCTCCCCCATAGTTGAAAGAGTGACAGGGCCAAAATCAAGGGACGTTCGAGCCAAAATGCCTGGACACACGGAGTTTGAAGCAATTTAAGTCATAGGAAGAGGGAAAGACTGATTCTGGGAGAGAGTTCCAGAGCTCAGCTGTTGAGTAGAAGAAAGTTTGAGAGTAACGTTTCACTCTTGGGTTGGAGAGTTGCACAGAGTAGGGGTGGGATTGAGTTGCAAGACGGGTACCACGTGCCCTACGTAAAGGAGGTGGTATGCACTGGGATAGCTCTGAGGAACACTGATTATTATAGTAGCGATAGAATAGCGAGAGAGATGCAACATTGCGGCGGAGAGAGAGAGATTGCAGAGAGTTGGTGAGTGGACGGGAGTTAATGATACGAAAGGCCTTCCTTTCAACTTTGTCTAGGAGAGCAGTGTGAGAGGAACCTCCCCACACATGTGAACAATACTCAATACAAGGGCGCACTATGCCCCTGTACAGAGCAAGAAGCTGTGCAGGGGAAAAGAACCCCCTAAGGCGGTTGAGCACACCCAGCTTCTGGGATGCTGCCTTAGCAAGACTGGTAATATGGTCCTTCCAAATGAGAGCAGAAGAAAAAGAGACACCAAGAATATTGAGAGAAGATGAAGGGTTGATTTTTGTATTGTTGAAAAATAAGGGATAGTCCGCTGGGAGATCCTGACGGGTAGATAGATGAATAAATTGGGTTTTGGAAGCATTAAAGTTAACAAGGTTTTCTCTGCCCCAATTGGAAATAGTATTTAGATCAGAATTTAAGAGTTCTATGGCTTCATTACGTTTGTCGTTGAGGGATTGCTGGCTGGGGCGTTCTGAAAAACTAATGGAGTAGTGCAAGGTTGAGTCGTCTGCGTATGAATGGATGGGAATTAAGGTACAGTTAAGGAGATCATTTATAAAAATTAGAAAGAGAATAGGAGATAGGACAGAGCCCTGAGGAACACCGGAGTTTATAGAGTGAGGAAGTGAACAATGGCCGTCCACAACCGCGGCTATGGAACGGCCGGAAAGGAAATTAGAGACAAAGGCACAGATGGAGGGATAGAAACCGAAGGAGGGTAGTTTAGAAATTAAAGATTTATGCCAGACTCTATCGAAGGCTTTCGATATGTCTAGTGCAATAGAAAAAGTCTCACCGAAGTCCCGAAAGGAGGATGACCAAGAGTTAGTAAGATATGAAAGAAGATCACCAGTAGAGCGACCCTTAAGGAAGCCATACTGGCGATCTGAGAGCAGATTATGAGAAGAGAAATGCTTAAGAAATTTGGAAGCAAGAATAGTTTCAAAAACTTTAGAAAGACAAGAGATAAGAGCAATTGGACGATAGTTGGAGGGTTGAGAGCGGTCACCCTTCTTTGGGACAGGTTGAATGTGAGCAAACTTCCAGCATGAAGGGAAGACGTTAGAGGATAGACAGAGACGAAAGAGTTTGCCTAGGCAGGGAGTCAGCACGGAAGCACAGTTTTTGAGAACAACAGGAGGAACACCGTCCGGACCGTACGCCTTATTAGTGTTAAGCCCAGAGAGGGTAGAAAGTACATCTTTAGAAGAGATTAGGATATTAGGCATAAGTAAGAGAGAGGAGGGCGGAGAAGGAGGAATAGCACCGGAATCATCCAAGGTGGAGTTTCTAGCAAAAGTTTGAGCGAAGAGTTTAGCTTTGTCAGAGGAAGAAGTGATGGTTGTGCCATCAGAGTGGGAAAGGGGAGGGAAAGACGAGGAAGAGAAATTGTTGGAGAGGTTTTTGGCTAGATGCCAGAAAGCTTGGGAAGAGCTAGAGTTGGATAGTTCAGTGCATTTATTATTGATGAAAGAGTGTTTGGCAAGTCGAAGAACAGATTTGGCTTGATTCCGGGCAGAAACATATGAAGAATGAGAGTCTTGAGTTTTAAGGCGTCGGTACCGTTTGAATGCTTCCTCCTTATTGCGGACAGCAGTAGAACAGGCGTGAGTAAACCAAGATTTTTAGCATTAGTCTGAGAGAAAGAGAATGGAATGTATGCTTCCATGCCCGATAGGATTACCTCGGTAATGCGTTCAGCACTCTCCGAGGGTCCTCGGCCATGGAAGCAGAAATCATTCCATGGGAAATCAAAGAAGTACTGCCGAAGAGCCTCCCAGTCGGCAGCGCCAAAGTGCCACAAGCGCCGCCGGCTAGGAGGATCGGGTGGCTGTACTGGAGAGATAGGACAGGTGACAGAGATAAGTTTATGGTCGGAGGAGCCCAAAGGAGAGAAAAGATCGACAGTATAAGAAGAAGGGTTAGAAGTTAGAAACAGGTCAAGAATGTTGGGCCGATCTCCGATGCGATCCGGGATACGGGTGGGTTGCTGAACTAACTGCTCTAGGTCATTTAGGATAGAAAAGACGTAGGCTTGTTCACCAGGTGGATCAGTAGTGTGAGAGGAGAGCCAATGGCGGTGGTGAACGTTGAAATCTCCTAAGATGGAGATTTCTGAGAAAGGAGAAATGGATAGAATGTGTTCCACTGTAGAGTTTAGATAGTCAAAGAATTTGGGAAAGTTGGTAGAGTTAGGGGAAAGATAGACAGCACAGAAATATTTAGTAAGAGAATGACAGGAAAGTTTGAGCCATAAAGTTGAGAATTCAGAGGAGTCGAAATCGGGAACACGAGAGCAAGTGAGTTTGTTGTGCACATATGCACAACATCCGCCTTTGGCTTTGAAACTAGGATAGAGAAAGTAGGAGGATACAGAGAAGGGGTTGCTGGATGTTGCTACAGACACCTGAGTTTCGGTGAGGAAGAGAAGATCAGGTTTGTAGGAGGAGAGATGGTGCTCAACAGAGTGAAAGTTAGAGGAAAGTCCGCGAATGTTGCAGAAATTAATAGAGAGAGTAACAGGCCGAGGTCCAGGTAATTGTGTGGGGTCGTCAGGGGATGGTCGGTCGGGTGAGGGGGCATTTATGGTCCCCCCCCTGGGGACTCCGAGGCTGGGCTACAATTCATAATTTTTTAACCCTAGTTATGTTTTAACCCTATATGTCCTTACAATTGTCATATCCTGTTCCTGCTTTATACTACAGTTCAAAATCCGATACGATCATCTTAACCTAGCATCAGACTTTCTTCAGAAGATTCCTGCTCGATGCTTTGAGACTTTCGTTCACTTTCTTTAGTATAGGAGTGACAGTTCATTATTGTTTAGAGTAACTTTAAATATACTTTCTTCTAGTTTGCATTAAATCATTGGAGTAATTTAATTAAGATCTCTATCTTTTCCTAGTATACCTTATTACCGTAATTGTATGTTGTTGTGATCAGGCTGTATCAGAGATCATCAGCCTGTAGTAGTAGTGCACTTATACTGAGTTATAGGATACCCCGTTATCGCAGATTTAACTCTGGAGGGTATAGGTGTTTTTGTGCGCCGGCATTATAAGTTCAGGGGTTGGATCTAGTGTTACCGTTGTGGCTGTGTGCTTTCCTAGTCCAATGATTAAGAGCCCTTGTTTTATACGAGCCCCGGTCGTAACAAGAGCCATACCGTCCACAAGTGGATCTATTTGCGTCAGAAGGGAACCACAGACTTCCTCTCTACCTAACCCACTGGGAGATAACCTCGGCGGGAGGCCCCAACGCATTATCAGAGGACTGGAACTAGTGGACTTCCATCTATCTTTTTCCTCCTCCAGACGCTTCACTCATGTGTCAAGTATTTCACAAACTACGGGGTTACCGAGGCCTAGTCTCGATGATCGCGCCACTATGGCCGGCTCAGTTTTGGTATCACCAATTGAAGACATGGTGCGAGAACCCGGTATTACTCCCGGTCTCGTCCTTTTACTTTGAAACAATTGGCAACCTAAAGACCTCGCTGACTTTTGCCTTATGGACATTCAAAATGCCAAATGGCTAACCCAGTATGCAGAGAGTGTTACAAACAAATTTCTTAATTAGTATACTATGTCCACCAGCAGACAGTACCAATCACATTGGAAAACATGCACAACCTGGATAGTGGAGACAGCACAAACAGACGCCTCAGTGGCTCTCATTTTTAAGTACCTAGATTATTTGTTTGCACAAAACGCTTCTCAGTAGTGACCCTAAAGAATCACTTGTCAGCTATTAGAAACCCCTTTTTTGACCTCACTGGTCTATCCATACCACAGGCAGAAGAAAAAGGCTTCATGTTTCAAGCTACACCCACCACCACACCAGCTCATGCGTACTTGGTCGCTTAACAAAGCCTTATCATTGCTTCACTCCCGCAAATATAACCATGCGCCGGATTTTGATTCAGTATTAAAGAAGGCTGTGTTCCTGATGGCTTTAGCGACAGGAAACAGAGTATCGGAGCTGGCGGCGATGAGCAACGAACCCAACTGCCTTAGGTTTGGGAGACTAAACGAACAGGTACAAATCACTCCGTCTCCCACGTTCATTGCAAAGAATGAACACTGTGATCATGTATTCTCAGAATATACTGTTCCGGCGCTTAAAAGAGGACACACACACCATCTTTTATGCCCGGTACAAGCTTTACTAAAGCTTATGAGGGTAGCACAACCTCGACAACCAAGCTTCCTATGGGTCCACTGGACAGGGAATCGCATCACGAGACGGAAATTAGCTTCTTTACTCGTATATGTAATCAGGGAAAGTAATCCCGGCGTATTGGGCAGAGCTCATGATATAAGAAAGTGGGCAGTATCTCTTAGATTCATGCAAAATTATTCAGTGGACAACATAGCTAACACAAAGCTATGGGCAGCCAACAATACTTTCTTGACGCGATACCTGTCGGTGGCCCTGGATAAACCAAAACTAACCTGTGTGGCATTACGGCAATGGGTCTAGTAGTCCATGTGCTTTTACTAATTAAGTGTTAATCTTAAAAGGTGAAAAGGAGGGGGGGGGGTTGCTAGATAGCTCAAAGACCCCTAGAACCCTCTGCCGGATATTGTGATGAGTTCACGAGCTGTGATACTTAATAGTCGAGCTGGTTCTACAGCTCAAGATTTTATTTTATTTTGATATATATATATCAGTACAGCTATATAGTATAAACAAGATGTACAAACAATTATAGAATGTACAAATAGTTTTAAGGCCAGTATATAATCCAAAGTATTATAGGTCGGTACCTGTTGAAAGGGAATAAGAATATGTCCCTAAGCAAACTTTTAGACAGATCGCAGAGTGCAAATCCAGTCAACTATAAGCAGATCTTCTTTGAAGTAACGCACTGCTTCCCCTTTTCCATTTTATAAACATTGTATGTAAACAATAAACACTTAAATTGTTATACGGATTCTTTGTCTCTACCTTTTTTTTTTTTTTTTTTTTTTTTTTTTTTTTTTTTAAAGAGACAATGAACGGAGGAAGGAAAAACACAGATAAAACAAAAAGGTCCATGTGCCTAAAGGCATCCTCCATTCATAAAATTTTTGTAACAACTGGATTTAAACATTTGTAGATTGTAAGTTTGTGGAAAGCAATTCGAGGGAAGTGAATTCCAAAGAGTAGTAGCTCTGGGGATAAATGAATTCTGATAAGCAGAAGTTCTGCATTGTGGAGGAGAAAGTGTAAATTCATGGGCGCTCTCAGCCGCCCTAGTTCTACGGGGAAAGATGTGGAGAGGCGGCACAATTGAAGCAAGTTCCTCGGAACAATTGCTGTGAAAATATCTGTAGAATAATGCAAGGGATGCAACGTTTCTTCGTATGGATAATGTAGGAAGGTCCTGTGTGATTGCAGGGTTATTGATTAATCTAATAGCTTTATTTTGAATTTTGTCCAACTGCCTCAATGCAACCATTCCACTTCCACCCCACAGAGGTGAACAGTAATCCATCTGAGAACGCACATGACTTTTATATATCACGGCCAACTGCTCGCCAGTGAAGAATTCTCGAACTCTGTACAGGAGTCCCAGTTTTTTAGAGGCATTCTTAGCAATGCTTCTAACATAATGTGTCCAGCTCAAGTTAGTAGTTAATGTTACACCGAGAATGTCAATACTAGGGGAAGTGGGAATATTTACATCATTAAAAAATATATGGGAGTCAGTGAGATTCTGTCGGTTAGAAAATTGAATGTACTTGGTTTTCTGTGCATTAAAGGAAACTAGATTCTTTTGTCCCCATCCATTAATTCTAGAAAGGTCCTGGTTCAGAGAAATTGCAGTGTTTATTTTTGAATTTATAAGATCGGGTTGGGTGAAAGAATTGGTAAATGTGAAGGAACTGTGGAGTGTCGAGTCATCTGCGTAGGAATGTATTGGATTATGAGTGGTAGATATGAGATCATTGATATGAATGAGGAACAGAATTGGGGCCAAAACTGATCCCTGGGGAACACCAGCATTTATTGAGTGAAATTGAGAATAAAGGCCATCTACCATTACACGTATTTTTCTGTTATGAAGATAAGAAGAAATTAGTGGAACTAATGATGCAAGGCCGTAGTGTGACATCTTCGACAATAAGGATTGATGCCAGACTCTATCAAATGCCTTTGATATATGATATATCCAGTGCTATTGTATGTGTTTCACCATGTTGGTCTGTAGCTTGGTTGATTTGATGCGTAAGAAGGCAAAGCATGTCTGCAGTTGATCGACATCGTCTAAAACCATATTGCCTATCACTGATTAATTTATTATTCTCAAGATGCTTAATTATGTGATTATTTAATATAATTTCAAAGACTTTACCAAGAGTGGAAGTTATAGCTATTGGTCTGTAGTTTGATGGATCTGAAGAGGCACCTTTTTTAGGAACTGGATGGATGTTTGCTTCTTTCCAGGGTACTGGGAAGCATGAGGTATGAGTACACAGACGGAAATTTTTTGCCAATACAGGAGCGAGCACCAAGGAGCAATTCTTAAGTACTATTGGAGGAATTTCATCTGGACCAGGAGCCTTATCTACCTGATGTAATTTGTTAGTGTGTTGATATTGTCACGAATGTCCCCCTCCAGTCTTAAGATATCAGGCATATCGTCAATGATGGAGGGGCCACTAATAAAATATAGGTTTGATTCCCGGAGGGAAGAAAGAAAACCTAATATTTAGTAGGGGCCCCGTAATCATTGATGATGTAGGGCCCTCCTGTCCATCCCCTTCCCATTCGCTTGATGTCTTGAGGTGAATCTTAATATGTCAGTGAAGAAGGAATGGCGGCTCAGGGAGCAGCGGCAAGGAACCCCACACAAGAAATCCACGAGATGGAAAGCTATAGTATAACAATTATCAAGTATATTTTTCTTTTTTATATTTTACGAAGGTTTTTTTCGTAGAGAGTACCCAATCATAAGACGATTCCATAAGAGAATAAGCGTTACCCTTATGATGGATACTCCGTTCTTCCCCGCGGCAGTAGATTCAAACTGGCTACCGCGGGCGCTTGAATGGAGGCCATTATACTAATAGGCATATCTTCAATGATTACGGGGCCCCTACTAAATATTAGGTCTTCTTTCTTCCCTCCGGGAATCAAACCTATAATTTAGACTTTTTGTGTCAATTAGGTGTCGATTTTTTTCCTGGGGAGCGATAGCGAGCCTGTAATTTAAGAGGAACCGGCCTTCGGCCTGGACATTTTTCTATTGAAAAATATACAAATATATCTTGAAGGAGGGCCTACTATAGTCTATTCGATGTAAGTAGGCGAGAAATAATGACCTCTATCCTCTGTAACTCAAAAAGGGCTAGGGCAAATGGGCTGTAAATTTACACATCTATTCCTTGACTGACTAGTCCCTAATGGTAGAAATGTTAGCTCAATTACTCTAGTCGTTTTGGAGTTACAGAGGTTAGAGGTCAAGATGTTTCACCTACTTACAGCGAATAGACTATAGTAGACAATTTTATTCAGTTTAAACAGGGCCTCCAGCAACAAACAGGCATTAAACTACCTCACTTATCTCTTTTTACTGCCATATATCCTTCTTAAGCTGCATATATCGTCTAAATATAGCTAGGATAAAATTACAAAGACATCGCCGGTACAGAAGGTGTTAAGGGGATTTTGTTTTTAGTTTACTCCCTAGACATCTAATAAGCTTAAAAAGATAGCTCCATTATCCCCCTTCAAGATAAATGTGTATATTCTTTGGTAGAAAATGTTCCAGTCAAAGGCCGGTTCCTCCTAAATTACAGGCTCGCTTTCGCTCGCCAGGAAAAAATTGACACCTAAGTGGCACAAAAGGTCTTAAAATTGACAGAAATGAGGGGAAGGGTCTTGAAATCACAAAACTATTGGGGCGAACGTCTTAAAATCTTAAAACTAATTGGACTAAACATGAGGGAGAGGGGGGTCCAGAAAAAACCCTCTTAAGTGAAAATCTGCCCTAAAAGGCCGCTCTACTGATGATGTTTCCTAGTTATGTCTAAACAAGAATAGTTGATATTCTTGTGGAAGATTGTGATAGAGAGATGGAGGAAGAAACTGGGTCTTGGAAGCGTTGAAAGTAACAAGATTTGCTATGCCCCAATCAGAAATAATTGTAGCCTAGCCACATTTGTTTAGGAGTGCTTGCATGCTAGGTTGATGTGAAAAATTAGTTGAATAGTGTAAGGTAGAGTCATCAGCATATGAGTGGATAGGACTAGAGGTAGGCCTACTGTTGAGGAGATAATTTATAAATATTTGAAAGATAATTGGAGACAGGACAGAACCCTGAGGAACACCAGAGTTGATAGGTTGAGGAAGTGAACGATGGCCGTCAACAACCGCAGCTATGGAGTGGTCTGTAAGGAAATTAGAGACAAAGGCACAGATTGAGGGATAGAAACCGAAGGAGGGTAGTTTGGAAATTAAAGACTTGTGCCAGACTTTATCGAAGGCTTTCGATATGTCTAGAGTAATAGAGAAAGTCTCACTGAAGTCCAGAAAGGAGGACGACCAGGAGTTAGTAAGATAAGCAAGAAGGTCACCAGTAGAGCGGTACTTAACCCGTACAGCCCCAGCGACGCGCCTGGCGCGTCGGCGATGTATATATGTAACGCACAGCCTCAGAGACGCACCTGGCGCGTCACCCTAATTGCGCCGACCGTAACCTCAGGTGTAGCCATTCAAGAGGGCTCAGATTTGTATGGGAACTGTGTACGTATCCCACGCAACCGTGCCGATGGTTGAAAACTCTCAAAGTCCACGTGCGTGCACGTGAGCGCGCAATAACCTAGTTTTTTGGGGTAATTGCCTTCAAATTTTTACTCTTGTAAAATACGTTTTCGGGGGCTCTGTAGGACCATTCTTTAAGCTTTTTGAGTGTTTTTTCGTGGTTTGTCCTTCATTCCTAACCCATTCGCTATTGTTTCTGGAATAAAACCATTTTTTGAAAACCGGCCGGGTTCTGGTGAACAAACATTACAAAACTAGCCGGGGCTGGACGGGTTAAGGAAACCGTACTGATGATCTGAAAGTAGATTATGGGAAGATTAATGCTTAAGAAATTTTGAGTCGAGAATAGTTTCAAAAACTTTAGAGATGCAAGAAATGAGAGCAATTGGACGATAGTTGGAGGGTTGAGAGCAGTCACCCTTCTTTGGGACATTTTGAATAAGATCAAACTTCCAGCATGAAGGAAAGACATTAGAGGATATACAGAGCAGAAAGAGTTTGCCTTGGCAGGGAGTCAGCACGGAAGAACAGGTTTTGAGCACAACAGCCAACACGAGGAACACCATCTGGTCCGCACACCTTCTTCGTATTAATCCTAGAGAGGGCCGAGAGTACATCCTTAGAAGAGTTTATGATATTAGGCATAAGTGAGAGGTGGGTGGAGAGGGAGGAATAGCACTGGAATCATCCAAGTGCGGCCTCTCTTGAAGATTTATCGGTATATTTTTCGATATACACATGCACAAGTTTTCCATACAAAACATATGGCTTTTCCTACTGTTTTGCATGTGATTAATTCGGTTTTAGCACCCATTTGAGGAGGAAATGTCCCGCTTTGGCCGTACTCCATCACCCTAACAATTTCCATATTTTTGTCATTTTAGCCTGACTTAATTAACAACCTAGCCTATCCTGGAAGTTATCGCCCCCAGACCCCGTGCTGGTCTTAGCGTTAATATAGAAGATAAGAAAATACTAAAAATACGGTGGAAAAGGGAAGAAAAATAGATCTCCACTGATTGAAGATGGCCACCTTTCCCTTATTTAACCCACATACAGTAGTCTAATAAAAACAAAATAATAATAATTTCCACAGGCAATGGCATCTAATATAATATAAGAATGATGAATGGGTCATAAAGATTGTATATATGGTATAAAGATTGAGATATCTAGCGCATGTGTAAATCGAAAATAATTCCGATTGATCTATCTTACCCCTTAAACACCCGCTCATCATACTGCCTGAAAACACTTAACAACCCGTTTAGCTAATAGTTTACAAAAAGAGAAAATGGTTTTATTGATTTATTCTTCATCTACCTTTCAGTACAAGCGCCAACACATAGGGGAGTATTGTGGCTAAAGTCCATTCAGATAAAAGTGACTGGTCAAAGCGAGTATTAGTTTTTTACTTTACTTTAGTTGATGATAATTATTCGTTTTCTTTATTCATGGGCGATGTTATTACTAGAGAAAATGAATATGTTACCATAAACTATTATAAATATTACTTGCCAGGTTATTAATATTTATTGATCTTCAAGTTTTCGTCGTATATTTTAAATTGTATCCGATAATAAGCATCAACACGATTTATTTACATACTATTAAGATAATATTTTATATATTCATGACAATTGTACTGAAGTTACCGGATCTCTACAAGATGCACTGTAGGCTACCTGTTAAGTTTATCATAACAGTTGGTCAGTGTAACTAGTTAGCCAGTACCTTGAGTAGCATTCTAGCGTACTACAGCTACCTGGTAAGTGTATGTCAGATTAGTGTAACTACAGTAGTTTACTAATACCTTTGGCAGCATTCTAGCATATTTTTATAATAATTTAATACGGTAGTAGGCTAGTAACCTATATATATATTTCTATATTGGTACAGGCCTACCATTCGGGTGCTAAATAAGATGCAAACTCGAAGCAAGTCAGTGAAAGGAAGGGATTTGGTTATAGATACTAGGCAGCGAGCAAGAGAAGCTGCCAGGATGGCTGCCAGGGAGACAAAAGCCAACGATAAAGAAAGCGTCACTACTACATTATCTAGGAAACGGGCGAGGTCTCAGGATAACATGGAGACCGCTACTAAATGTCCTAGGATTGAGGCACAGGGGACAGCTCGAATTGTAGCTGCAAATACGGAGGGTCAAACTAAGAAGAGGCCCATGACAGATAATTCCGCTTCAGTCAAAAAGAGGGCTAGATTCGAAACGGAAAACACAACCGGGGCAGACACTAGGAATGCAAATAGTTGCATTGCATCCATAAAGGGTAATGAGGGTGAAGACAACGATTTGGAGCTGAGTTTTGGCTTGACTCCTGGCCTGATAAAAATTTGCGACCCACTGCCAAAACTAGAACAATACCCCTCGGCTAAGCTTCTCATGGGTCAATATCTCAAAGCAACGATCAATGACAAAATAGTAACGTTTTGCCTAAATTCCGGTACGACGGCGAACGTCATGGACCCACGAACTGCTAAAAGGTTAGGCGTTGACCAGATGGAAGCAACAGTTGACAAAATTAAGGTCCATACACCAGAGGGGGTGAAATATATTACCGTAAAATATGTGAATAATGTAGAGATTTCTTTAAGTAACGGACTAAAATTCTATGCCGATTTTATTGTGCAAAAACAAGATTTTGGACAGGATAGGACCAAAATTCGGAATATTCTAGGCATTCCAACTTTAGCTCAACTCAACGCAGTTCAATCGTTTTCATCTCTTTCCCCGAGGGTCTATTTCAAACCAAGGGGAATATGTAGACCTATGAGAAGCACCCGGAAACTGTCGTCAAAGGGTACGTTAGGGATGCTGGTGTTTCCTTTTTCGTTGTACGCCAATAAAAATCTTTACATCATGGTGTCTTCGATTGCGCCCCAACAGTTCTACTTCAGCAAGCACGCCTGCAAGCGGCTTCGCCTGGAAACCAGCCCTCATACGGTAAACATATTTTCACTTCAGGGGGCTTTCCTGACTGCAAGTGTGTCAAGGCAGGAATGCCAGTTAGGTTTTGATTTAATAATGGGCTTAAAAATGTTGAATCGGTACAAGTGCCTTATCGATTATGGTGCAAACTTGATTTATTTCTTTGTGGGAAAATGCACTTATGTAACAGCGCTTTATGAATTAGAATAGTCTATAAAACCTACAAAATTAACTAGAAAAAAACAAAGGCGTTAGGCAGGAAAAATGGAAAATATGTATGATGATAGGGTTTTACTTTAATTAAATATTTTATATTATGTTACATATTTATTTTATACGGGCACATCATTATTTATACACCTCTAAAGGATAACTTATTATGGAAACTTTAATTATTCTTTTCATATCTTCTATTTTGCGCAGCATAATTAACACTTTTTAGTACATGTCGACGCTTTTTATATTCGCTTCAGGCTAAATTTGGAAGATTTTTAAGTTTTAGGAAGGACCTCTACACTGTAATAAATAGAAAGGTAAATACAGGTATACAAAATCATTGGGTACATTGAAAGTGATATACCTTTCTATCATTATACTAGACAGGTATGTTACTGTCAATATACCTAATTAATAAAGGTATACAGTACTATTATGGAACCTTTATATGCCTTTTCCATACCCATACTTTTTTTGAGTGTAGGATTGAAAGAGGCATATACTCGGTTCACTCTTAGACTACCCACAAATCCTTCCTAACTTTAATATGTTCTTGAATGATGGCCGGAAGAAAATAAACAAACGCGTCCTCATGAACTGAAAGAGCTAAAGAAAATGTTACGCTAGACATAAACAATATCGTGAATTCTTCTAATGGGGAGAAACTAGGAGCTCAGTATATACAGAATATGCAATCAAATACAAGGCGAGTTATACAATTGGTACAGTTTGCCACACATATTCTATTCCGTTGGGTCGTGATTTGGCAGCGCTACACCAGCTTCCCCAACCCCCCTCCCTCTCTCCACCTCATATTAGTAGGAGGTGGAGTGAGGGAGGGCGGTTGGGGAGGTGGGAGCAGCGCTGCCAAATCACGACCCCAACGGAATAGAACTATTGCGGCAAACTGTACAAGACAACGTTGTATTTATACACAAAGAATACCTCACAAACTGAGACGTTACACATGAAATCAAAATAACAAGGAACACTAACAACAGTGTCATATTAATTTTACATGATTTAGGGCAAGTAATAGAGTACGTGCTTGAATTTGAGTTTAAGGGGAGATGGGCCGCTTTTCTGGACCACTTTCTCCCTCGTGTTTAGCCCCATTAGTTTTGAGATTTTAACCCTTTCACGTTTTTATGACTATGTTATGCCCTGATTTTATACAGGATTAACGATTGATCAAGGTGAGTTCTTCGAGACTGGAATATCAGATTTCATGCAAATACATATAAGGAATCAATAGAACACATAATATAATTTTGGAATGTGGTTTGTAATACAGCTTTATATATGTAGCACTTATTAGCATAGAAAAACGAATAAATTCACTTAGGAAAACATGAAGGGGCAAAAGGTTCAGTATCAATATTGGTCTTTCAATTCTTCTAGCACGATCGCGGATCTGGATGGAGCGCGCACTACCACTTTCAACACTCGGGTATTATTCTTCTGAGACAGGTACAATTAGGAATATTATAGAATTTCACTCGTGGGGTACCTATTAAGTTTTTAGAAGTGTCATATGAAATTAATTGCGTATACCTTGTGTTCTGTTATTTCTTTAGACGTGCAGATATTTTCCGGTATTTATTTTCACAAAACACGGATTATTAATCATGAAACAAAATTATATATTTAGTCGACTGGTTATGCACGGTATATGAATTCGTCACTGAGATTACTTATTTCACGACCTATCCCACAAACTCTCGGAATCTCATAATATCTATACCATAGTCTCAAATAGGGAAGACTTATTACATGGCTTAGGGTAAATACTGTCGCTACAGTTAGGCTATCTCTTAGTATCTTTGCACTGATACTGAATTCATTGGCAATGTACAGGGAACACTTGTAACATAATCTGATCACTCGTCATTGGTAGCAAATAACTTAGGGGGGGGGGCACAGGTGAACAATCGATCATATAGTACGGTATCTCCGCACTGATACAACAATAATTAATAATGCACTGTTGAGTTGTCTTCTTGGTATCTCGATGCACTGTCGTTGAGGGTTTCTTGGCTGCTCCGTGGGCCGTCCAGGGTGTCCGGTAGTGTGAAGAAGTTACAGTTGGGTTAATGAGCTTTGGGTCTTAAATATGGTTCCGTAACTATGAGGAGTACAGTTGGTCACCATATCGAACTAACGCAAGTATTCTAGGCATGTAGCTTTTGAACGAATACTTGACTATTCTGACCTTTAATATTAACCGTTGATGAAGTTCCGTTCAGGTACTCTTGAGCTAGGATTTTAACCCTTAATTAGCGGCTCACCACATAAGTCGAGTTAAATAAAGCTGGACTATGTGGCGGCGCTCGACATAACTCGAGTGGCAATTTCAGCACGTAATGTTGCTGAGAGAGAGAGACAAGTAGTGGCAGGAGAGTAGCGAGCGTATGACTGCTCCAGACCACCGCGGCGAACCTACTGACACGAATCTCACCTCCCTCCTACCTCTCTCACTCGCTATATAAGGAATTGTATGGGGAAAGTGCCTAATTACATGCTTTTTGCACTCGCGTTGCACGGTTATTGCAAGAAAACTAGCCATCATAAAAGGATCGTTATGGTGTCATTCGAAAGCTCTGTTTATGCCCTTTCAGGGATAGATACTTGTTTTACGTTCTGGGTCTTATTTAGGCATGAAAATGATCACGTAAACAGCCCTATTTTGGCTAAAAACACCCCGCTGGGCGGTACATATAAATAAACCGCATAGGCCGCTCTTAAGGTGTTAAATGTTATGTTTCAGGCAGGGGCCGGATTAACAAAACATCGGACGAACGCAAGAGGAGTCGATACAAGTAACTCTTCTTGACAGTCTCTAATCTTTTTAAGAGGTTCAAAGAACTCGGGCGGTGTTTAACCATTTAGTCACAAATCCTGGTGGGTTGCCACAGACAATTTGTGCCTAGGATCTATATATGCTAAGTGCTCCTAAGAGTATCTCGCATAGACCCTTCTAACACAAAATATCTTTCTATCCTAGATCTCTGTGAGTAAAATGCCAGTATAATGTCTAAAATAATAAATGTATTGAAAGGTAGGGTTGCCTTCGTCTTTCAATATTTGTATTAGGTTAGAGAATAAACTAATATGAATAACTATATTAAATTCTGGGTTGCCAGAAGTAATCAGTTATACGTATAGCTACTGTTGCACTATATAAATTATTAGAAACCCAAGTGGAAGAGGCCATACCAACAATGAGTTTGTAATACACTTACTTTGTATTTATATATATAGGTATTATTTAAAGGTGGGGCTCATGGGTTGAGGTAAACATGGAAAAATAATCGCCAACCTGCATATAATTATCTTGTAAAATGCAATGTCACTGAAATAATTATTAACAATGGTATAAAGGATTTTGCGGATCGTCTATACCGGGCCTGTGACGTCTAGTGACGTCACACCAGTATCCTTAGCCTAGACTGGATGGTGGACTTACACTCTTGTGACGTCACAGGCCCGGTATAGACGATCCACAAAATCCTTTATACCATTGTTAATAATTATTTCAGTGCCATTGCATTTTGCAAGATAATTATGTACAGCTTGGCAATTATCATTCCATGTTTATCTCAACCCATGAGCCCCCACCTTTAAGGTCTCTATTATTAACCGATGGGTGGCCACGATCAATAAAGATCCTAAAACAGGTTTATATATATCACAGATTATACAGACTCCGGGGTGCCGTTCGTCAATAACTACTCTTGAGTTTGGGTATAAAATAGTCTTCAATCAGAGCGGGGTGCCAATCGTACAGAAGCGATATTTCTACGTGCCTGAACTCCCTCCTCCTAGAGTTTATATATAATTTGTCAGGGAGAGGGTAGAAGGGGGGGGCACTCGGTGTTGTCGAGTCTGAATGATGGTTTGTTTACTATTATAAGAGGGGTTTAGTAATGGGAGACATAAGGTTTATCTCCACACATGATGCTCTATTGGATTGTTTACTTGATTGGGTAATGGTTAATAGTAGTCTTAAAATTACTTATTGGTGGATATAGCAGGACTTAAAGCTGGCAAGCTTTCTGAGGTGTGGAGAAGGTCAGGGCTGGGGTGTTTTCTGAACTTTGAAAACGGTTTACTTTACTTTTGAGGCAGCTGTGTACTGTGGTGGCTTAAAACTTGTTGTCTGAGTAATTCATTTCTTATTCTGCGTATCCTGGATTATATGGTATGGGTAACTTAAACATCTAACATATATGTGCACGTTATGGGCTGGCTGTTTGGCAAGAGTTTCTTCACTGGGCCGCTCTCGAGGTCAAGGGGGCGGGGCGCATCGCTAGTTGGGTCGACAGGGGGGAGGCGTGGGGTTTTTCCCGAACTTGACGTTGCCTTCCACTTGGAGTATACCGAATTATAATTAATCTCAAAATGTTTGATTCAGGGGAACAGGAATTATGGATTTCCTTGTTTCTAGCTGGATAGTATCAGTACCTACCATTTTCGTTCTTGATGGGGTAGGTAGTATTCAGTGAGGGAGGCTTCCTTTAGTGTAGAGGTTAGGGGGGAAGGGGGATTTTTTCCCGGGTGGTCAGGAAGGCCTACATCTCGTTAGCCTCGCACGGTCGCCCCTGCATGTCGGGAACTGTGAAGGTAGGGATGTTTACTAGGGAAGTTTCTTACATATTTGTTTAGCAAGTGAATGCTTCTGGACCTTAGGGAGTCCACTTCTATTTGTCATAGTGGTGTATGATGGGCTAGTTGATGTTTGAAGTTTCTTTCGTCATACTATCATGGGACCTCGACCGAGGCTACCTGGGTCACTCAGGGACGGATGACCTGAGGGGGTTTGGAAGGCCTTCATTCTGCTAGTGCCGCACATGCCCGGGTCGGGAATGGCAAGGTAGTGATGTTTACTAGGAAGTGTTATAGTGTTCTTTTAGCAATTGAACGTTGCCGGACCCTAGGAAACAACATATTGATTTATCGTAGTGGTCCCTGGTGGCACGAGTTGAGTGATGAGTATCTTTTTGCTATACCATCGTGGGGACTCGGGCGAGGCTACCGAGGTGATTCCTTTGATCTATTTTCGGTAGCAGGTATAGAGGTGAGAGTCGCTTACAGTTGGGAAGGACAGAAATGTGGGTTGCGTGAGTTTAATTGGAGGAGGTACAGGGGTGTTCAAAAAGGCATATACATCTTGTTCATATGGTTATCAAGCATCTCTCTGCGATGGTTGTATTCAGATTCTTTCACAATCATATACATACATGACAACACAACAATATTGTCATGTATCCCAACCTTCTTAATCTGAACATTGTGGGACATGACTCTTGCCTAACTACATACATACACAACTATAATATAAAGAAATAATGAGCATAGGGGACTACATACATACACAATTATAATATAAAGAAACAATAAGCATAGGCGATGGTCTGACAGGCTCTCGTAATTCGACGAGATCCCCAGACATGGTCCTTGCATAATCAATTACATACACGATAACCAACAACCTTGGCATGTATCCTAACCTACGTAACCTGAACATTGTCGGGCATGACCCTTACCTACTTACATACAGTACATACATAACTAAAATATACAGGAATAATAGGTGTCGCAATATCAGACACGCTCTTCCTTGGTCCTTTCGTTTCCTGGGGATCTTCTTGTGGATGGAGATTTCGTTCCCGGTAATTTTCATTTCTGGGGTACTTTACTCCTAATTTATAAGGTACATTTGGTTCCTATATTGATGGTGTCTTTTTTTCTATAATGTTTATTTGCATGGGAAATGATATCTTACTCGTATGAGATTTTCTGTTTCACGGCGTTTTATTTGATTCTTATTTGTTTGTTTACATGTTTACACCTATATTCTTATTTATTTGTTTACATGTTCATATTTATTTTGCATAGGATTTTGGTTGTCCTAAAAAGGTTGAGAATATAGCACCTTCTTGGGGGTGGTCTGTCGGGGTTCCTTTCCTGCCACTTCTACTGTTGCGAGGTGGCGGTAGTCCTTTGATGTTTGGGTCTTTGGCCTTGACCCTGCCATTGGCGCGGTGGGCTTGTCTCCTTTCTTTATCTCTTTTCGGTCCTGGCTCTTACTTTTCTGGTTTCTTTTGTCTTTGTTGGTTTCTCTTTTCTTCTTCTGTATTTCGTCCTGGTTCTCTCCTTTCTGTTTTCTTTTGTCCTTGGGTTTTTTCTTTTCTTCTGTATTTCATAGAGGTTGCCAGATTAGCAATAAGAAATAGAGTTCTCTCACTCTTATAATTACCTCTCCAAAATTAGTTTTCTGCCCACAGCTAACTCAAAGACAACTGCAGAGGTTGAAGTAACTAAACTAAAGGTTTCTAAATACCCCTGATGGTAACAAAGGCTTTAAAGTATCCCCAATAGGCTCAAAATCGCGTCATATGTCGGAGAGGGTTAAGGGGGGAGGGGGTAGTGGCTTATTTTTGACCCCTTCTCCCTCATGCTTATCCCCATTAAACTTGGAGAGGGCAGCAACCCCAAGTAAATAAATAACAGAGAGAGAGAGAGAGAGAGAGAGAGAGAGAGAGAGCGAGAGCGAGAGAGAGGTAAATAACATACCTTTGTAGAATGACATGGGGACAACAATATATGTGTGTTTTTTGTGGCCAACCTTTAGTGATAATGTAATTTTTTCTATTCTTACCACTTAGCCTAGGGGACAAACTAAAATGCATTGCTCAGAAATTGCCACAGCAAGCATAATTATCAATAATATAATAAAATATAATAACACTGTCTAATATTAGCCATATTAAAAGGAATTAAATAGGTGTCATCGTGCTGAAGGGGTTAAGGCCAAGTTATCATAATTTATAACGTTGAAGGCGGTGTCACACAAGCAATTTTTCCGTCAATTTAATGGGCAGTTGTAGTCTGGCAGCTTCAAAATTTAAGTCAGTCATTCAGTCAGTCGCCTGCCCTTACTCCCGTAAGGGGTAGTGAGGATCGGCAATATACTCGAGAAAGGACAAAGAGGTGACAGGGGAAGAACACATAACAGTTCGCCCACAAAAAAGCAAGCACGCAAGCATTCGGAAGCACCAATCACTCATCAGCCCCTGTAATCCATGGCTTCACCTCAGATGTTATACTTCCGGACAAGGTCTCTTCACATCACCATCTGGGATAAAGACCATCCAGGCTTGCCATTGAAAAGGGTCCAGAGACCTTATGTACTCTCTCTACCAAACTTCCTCCATTAATTCCTGTAATTTTCTAATTCTTTTGCTTCAGCCATTCCCTTTTCCACAAGAATTAATCTACCTAAGAATTCAGCTCCTATACTCTGTTCAGGGTATGCCAGAAATCGTGAACCCTCACCTCTGTAACTCAAAAAAAGGCTAAAACAAATAGGCTGTGATTTGTCACGCCTATTCCCTAGCTGACCCTTCCCAAATGGTAGACATATGATCTTGATTACGCTAGTGGTTTGCGAGTTATAGAGGTTCATGTTCAAGAGTTTTAGCCTACTTATTTGGAACAGGGTATAGCAAGGTTGTCAATATGTAGGCTATAGATTAAAAGACTGGTAAATTATATCTATTATAGGCTATATATTACGTGGAAATCATGACCCGTTAAGAATATAAAAATACAAATAATAATAAATAAATAAATAAACAAATAACAACATAGAGCAAATGGGCTCTTTTATCTGGCTGATCCTTCCCAGATGGTAGAAATATATCTATAATAATGGTAGTAGATTTTGAGCTAAATTAGCATAATCGGTGACTGGCTATAGAAATATAGATATACAAAACCAAGAAAACAACCCGATATGATGATGTCTCTTTTACTCTATTGATTCTCTCTAAAATCCTGCACGTCATTCTGATCGAAAACATTCATGTATGGGTTCTCTAAATAACAAAAAAACAAATTTCATAAAATATCTCGGTTACTGCTAAAACTTCTTTTTCTTACACTAAAGAAAATCAACATCTACGCTGGTTCAGTAGTTTATACTAATATTATAATTATTAGTTTAACTATCATTGCTCTTTTATTTAATAGTAAAAGTTCTATAACTAATTACAATTGCAATTATAAAACAAATATATACTGGATAGCCTAAATAGTGTTATTCGGTATGTAATATTATTCGCCAAATTTATTATACACTAGGCTAAATTTACACAATAGTCTATAATAGGTACCTAACAATACTCAATTGTGAGTGGCAATACTACGCAATACAATAGAAACCCAATCAATAGTTTCAAAGCCAAGCATTTAGTGGAAACGAAACTTTACAGTGCCGAAGTCTCAACATTTTACAGGGCTCTTCCCGCCTCAGCAGTGTTGCCAATTTAGCTATTGAAAATTTTACCTCAATCTAGCAGCATTAGTTTAGCATACATCAACAATTATTTGAGACAAATAGTGCATTTTATTCCATATTCTAAATATTTTAGCCTTTTTATCAATCAATAGTCCAATTTTTTATACTAGCTAGCGAAATTCTATCGATATCTTAGAGCTAATCTAGCAGAATTATATATTTTTATTTGGTAACACCGCAGAAAGGTGGAGCAGACCCCTTGAAAAGTTGAGATCATTAAACACTGTTCAAACTCGCGTTGCAGCCTCAGTGAGTTAACATCTTGATAAAGTTGTCTCCTGCGCCTTAAATTGGGTATAGGCCAAAGTTATTTATAAGTAATATAATTAAGATAAGGGTGATAAATACCCTAACCTAGAAGTTAATTAATTACAATAGGTTTTCAGTGATAATCTGCCATTTGTAATATAGCCTAGCCTAGACTTTTTCGGGTAATTGTCCCTTCACATAAGAAGAAACAAGATGACTTACAGTGACGCTTACATCAAGAGGGTGTTGACCATCAACCCTGAGGAGGGTACTGCCCCTAAGAAAATTACTTTCCAAAATTCAGGCACGGAAGGTCCTCCCCGTAAGAAGGTGAAGCTTGCTGACCCTCCAGGCCCAAACACTGGACGTACCCAGCCACGCCAGCCTATGACAGTCTCTCCAAAATGGTCCAGCATTTATAAGCCATTTGTTTGGCTTGAAGTAGGGGCCGCTGTGGCTTTCCAGCCAGTGATCATAAATAAGCCTGTGACAGTAGCACCACAGATGTCCAACGGTCCAACCCAGCTAGTGGTCGTGAATAAGCCTGTGACAGTCGCTCCAAAAGTGTCCAATGGTCCAAGCCATGCGACTGCGACGACTGTTCCTGCCCGTCGGCCACGTCCTATGCCTTATACTCCGGAGCACATTGTAAAGGTTCTGGAGGGGTTCACACAGCGAGCGCGTGCTAGCAATGAGAGGGGAACTCATTGGGTTGGTCTGCCTCACGGACCCGTTCAAGCCGAGCATAGCTACGACTGGCTCATGGAGCAGCTTGACCGTCCGTACTGCTAGGCTATCTTGAACCCTGCACAGCACACATGCTGCTCAAAAACATCCTTTGGCGGGTTCCTCAAAGTACTGTACCTATGTACAATGGCCTATAAGCAATCCTTATATTGTGGGAATAATATATACGGTAGGCCTAGGCTATCTAACTTGCAATAGGCTAGGTAACAAGTTGCAAGAATATTAGCATAGTGTCTTCTAAGAATGTTGATGTAAAAATGCCAACAATGTCACTCTAGGCTTTATAATAATAATAATAATAATAATAGTTCTTAAAGCTAGCGCATGCTAAGCTAGCTAAGGATAGCTCAATAAGGCCGATTAGGCATATTTCCATTGGGGTCCTGTACTACTACCCCATCCCTTTGCTCATGAGGGATGGTAACGACTCAGTGCTTGTGAAAAATCTTTAATGCGCCGAGCGTGGGCACGAACCCTGGCCTTCTGGGTGGAAGTCCGAGACGCTAGTCACTACACCAAGCGAGCCGCTATTAGGCTATGCCGCTATAGGCTATAGGCTTAGGCTATTGATTTGTTTTTAGTTTGTTCTCAAAGGTCTTTCATCTTGTCTTTTTTCTTAAGTTTGTTGTTTTGATATAATTACTATATGGAAGCAATGAACATGAACCATGATCCAACATAGGATTCTAAAGACAAAATGCAAGTTCTTTTAGGAAATTATAGGCTAATGTAAAACTTGCAAAATAAACAAACCAAAACTGGGACGACACAAGATAAATGCAAAAGAACTAATAAAAATCGCTATGTGAAAATAACGCTGCCAGTGTAGTGACTAGCGTCTTGGACTTCCACCCAGAAGGTCACAGGATCGCGCCCATGCTCGGCGCATTAAAGATTTTTCACAAGCACTGAGTCGTTACCGTCCCTCATGAGCAAGGGGATGGGGTAGTAGTACAGGATCCCAATGGAAATACGCCTAATCGGCCTTATTGGGCTATCCTTAGCTGGCTTAGTATGCGCTAGCTTTAAGAACTATTATTATTATTATTATTATAAAATTAAATTTTTGGAAAAATGTTATTTTAATACCACAAATTTTCCGAGTGTTTTTTATAAACTAAATTGGTAATTTGCATCAATATATAGTGTTTGTAATTAATTAGAAATCTCGGGAAAACCTATTTTCCCCATTAGGCCTATCAATCGATGTTGAGACACGCTCGCTCCCCGATAGTGATTTGAAAAGACATTAGCCTAACCTAACAACCTTACCTAACCTAACCTAGTATTATGGGAGGGGGCTGCCGCCCCCACACCCCCGCTGGTTGAGTTATCCCTTAATAAAAAAATAAAAAAATTGGCTGTCGAAGGTGAAAGAAAAGTCAATGAATTCTATGGTGTTTACTCTGCAATCTTCAGCTTGATTGTACATTGATAACGGGAAAGTACCGTATTGACAACCTTGTTACGAAAATAAAATTTTAGTACCATACTTATATATTAGGTTTTTCCGAGGGTTTAACACATTTTCATATGATCTTTAGAGCTATCGATGACTGAAAGTACCGTATTGACAACCTTGTTACGAAAAATAAATGTTAGTACCATACTTTTTTATTAGGTTTTGCCGAGGGTTAAAACAAATTTTCTTATGATCTTTAGAGCATATAGATTCAAAATTTATCTTCAAATATATCAACAAAATTCGTGGTATTAAAATAACATTAAACCAAATTTTTAAATAAAAGAACACAATCCACCACATAAGGTGTACACAACTACATGAGCAAGTCAATCTGGTTCCCAAGCAAACTGATCGAACATTTTACAATGCACTATCGTCCTATGACGTTCAAGGAATTAGTCAAAATGGGAAACCGGGACGTTCTGGTAAATTTGACTAAATTCTGTATGAATAAATAAACTACAATTTATATCAAATTTTATAAAGTTAAATTTGCAATATGACAAGATATCAACAATAGTACAACAAAATATATATAAAGCACTCACTAACGATAGTGCTATCGGGTAGGTACCTGTAAGCATAGCATGCTTCAAGTGACCCCTAACAATTACTTGGGCGGGTGCCCAACCCCGAAAGGGGTTGAAATAGGGTAGCTATCCCCCCGCCAAAGGCGGCTTTCTAGGGCCTTTCCTAGCTGATGCTGAGAGGATTGGGTTCTAGTCATGTGGTGATGGGCTGGTCTATCAGAGTGAGAACTGAGCGATCTCTGCCATACCCATAGCTTACTCTGACTGTTCCTTTTACTTATATATTTTCTAGATCTCAAGTGACGGCGTCTCTTCCGTGGATTGACCTCCCAATCTACCAAGCCAAAGCGTCACATTTTTCCTTTGCCCCTCAATTTTCTCTTCATAATTGCTGAGGGGCACAGGGCCCTGGGTGGGTCTTTGGTTTCCCGGGCGTTTCCGCACCCTCCTCAGCTCCCCGCCATGGAGTGGCTTCGGTCACCCAGGCTTTATTGTGGTCGGCAGGGAGGGTTCTGTGGGGGCGCTCGGTTATGGCCTTGGCCTTGCTCGGGGCCTTGGGGCTGTTCGGCCAGGCAGCTTGGGGAACAACAACAACAACAACAACTGGCGCCTGACCCCCTCTCCCAAACGACCATGTTTTCACTCATCTATTCAATAGCATTCTCCATTCATTCCTATTTATTATCACTTCTCTTGCCTGATCTATAGAAATTCCTCTATTTTCTAACGCCTGTACTACACATTTTCTCCATCTTAATGGAGGTCTTCCTACCCCTCTACCTCCCCTTGCTTCTGACTCACATATTCTCTTTGTAAGCCTTTCATTTTCCATTCGCTCAACATGTCCATACCAGCACAGCACCCTTCTGTCCAATCTGGCCAACAAATGTTTCTGCTGCCCCACTCTCCTACGTATCTCTTCATTCCTCAATCTGACTCAAGTCACTCGACACATACTCCTGAAGCAGCTCATCTCCATCACATCCAGCTTTCTTCTTTCCTTTGCCATCAGAGCCCATGTCTCAGCCCCATACATCACCCTTGATACATTTAAAATACTGGTATAAGTTTTCCCTATATATATACTAGGCGGCATCTTGGGAGTCTGGAGAGAGAATACAGTGTATATCTCAACTGTTATGTATTTGAATCTACTCAAAGTAGCCTACAGTTTCAGTTGTATGTTTTAACACTTTTGTTGCGGCACTTGTCATATGACAATTGCTTGGTCTGCACTGTACCATACGGGGGTTTTGGACTAAAAGTAACCATCATTCCCTTCACATTTTCATGTATAAACAATAGCTAGAACGTATTTCAATTATATATCCTTGAAATCAGAGGAATAGACCTTTCCAATGACACCTGAATCATGTCTGTACGACCACTCGTTGCAGTGCAACGATATTGCACAGGTGACGCTAAATCGGTAAAAAATAGCGAGTTTTAGCGGTTTCTGCTATTCCCAAGTCTGTAAGAGAGTTGGAGATGTCTCCCACTGCCACTAGTGATGGCCCAGACACGACGGGCGGTGGATGGGACGGTCCCGCGCTGCTTAGACTCGCTTGTCTGCCTCCCAGCCCTTGTTCAAGGCAGAAATTTGGCAATTGTCATATGACAAGTGCCGCAGTGACAGTGTGCCAAAATAGGTCGTTTTATATCTTACTACCGACGAAGGAAAATTGTCTTAATTACTATTTTGAGATCGTTTGGAGCCTGGAGGAGCAGTGGACAACACACGCGTTCTTGGTACAATTTATAGCTAAATAGATCTATGAACATTAACTAATAAGTATATTTACTAACATACCTACAAATAGTTAAGCTTGGAGTCGTGTTTCTTGTGTCTTGCTAAGCTTGGAGTCGTGAAAAGCTTTTAATCAGCCTGTCTGTGACTCTGTTATGCGATCTTATTGTTTTGATGTGATTGAAGCATTCGCTCCTTACGACATCTCGACACTAAAATATAATTTTGTTTTATAGAAACCAACTGTAACTGAATGATGATTACAAATATATATAATTGCTTATTGTATGTTGTTTTCAACATAAACACTCCAAGTACAACGTAATTAGCCACATTATCATATTTCGTAAATGTCGAACTCACCATATCAAATTATAGACGAACTAATTTAGTATAAGTGACAAAAGACAAGTTTCAGATATTACTAATCCCAAAATTGGAGAACTGAATCCTAAGATAATAAATATTATAGGCCTACATGATCCCCTTGTGAGAGTTCATTGTCCTTATTGGAGAAGTAGAAAAAGAAGAAGCCTCCCGCCCAGAGTTGAACAAGGGCTCCAACTCTAATCGGTTTTTCTTAATTACTGTGAAGTCTGAAAAAGTTGAAAAACCCATTAAAATTATAAGCTGACGGCCCAAAATTGGTTACAGGTTAGGTAGGAGGGTATAGATAAGAATGCGCACGTTGGATTTGGGTGTTAACGCCGTTTTAAGTGTTTTCCAGAGTGTTAAATATGAGGCACTTCAGGCTTGGTGACACAACCTGTTAATTACTTTTTTTTATAGTAATTAAGAGCGAGATTTTTTGAGAAATCATTCTAGTCGCCATTTTGTCTGCACTGTGACTGGATTCTAATGTGTATTAGTGTGACATTACAGTTGGAAATAACTCAATATATAGAAAATTGTACCTCTTAAAAGGTGAAACAATCTATCAAGTCACTTGTGTCACTCATAAGTAGTGTCTTATTGTTATATATGTATGTCAAATGGGAGATATGTGATCTGGGCAACCAGCTGCTCAGCCACAGGTGGCTGGCTTGTAATTAAGTCACTTAAATTACAGTGAGAAGTAACAGTACTAGTCAATCACCATATTTGTATACTCTTATTAGGCTAGTGAGTAGATCATCTAAGGACTAGGCTAAGTTGAGCACAGTGCACATAGGCCTATTTACACTGCCACTGTGGCATTCAGTGTCTGAACATTGAAACCTTGGACTTTCATCCTGCAGATAGGCTAGCCTAATCAGATTCTTGCTTGAAACTGCTGCCAGGATTTCATGAAAAGTGTACCGGTAAGTATCCTATTCCTAGGCCTAAAGGCTAAACCTATCCTAATTTAGGCTAGCCTACTTGACTTGGATTATGTGACCTAGACAGCTAGGCTATTTTGGATTGTTTTAAGCTAGCCTAACCTATTGTGTTCCGGTAGGCTAAGCTAGTGTTTGGTTTGGTCTAGTTAGCCTAGGCCTAGTTAATGCCTAGCCAGGGCCCTAGGTCTACTTGTAAATTATATTTTGGTCAATTATAGGGAATAGGCTCGCACGGCTTATTTTTCATGTTTTTTCCTCCAAATTTTGAGAAATGCGTGTTTTCATGGTTAGCCTAAGCGCGGCAGTGATGACCGTATTTTTTATATTACAGCCTGCACTGAAAGAGTTAATTTCCTATTTATATGTTATTTTCAGATGTACCGGTAGTTGGCTGGGGAAGTTTGTAACCATGAGGAAGATACGGTTACACCAGCTGCCGGAAGATGTCTCGTGCATCCTGAGTTACTGCCGAGCCAGGGATCTTGCTGCTCTTAATGCAACATCTACCTTGTTCCGTACCCCTGAGTAGAAATCTATGTTGTTGAGGTAAGATTTAGCCTGCCATACAAACTAACTAAAAGTTGATAGAATGAATATAAACAGCATATGACAAGGAGAAAGTTATTGATGTTTTATGCATACATACATACATACAATGGTTTAACGTCCTTTTTCCATTACTGTACAGTTGTTGTTGTTCCCCAAGCTGCCTGGCCGAACAGCCCCAAGTCCCCGAGCAAGGCCAAGGCCATAACCGAGCGCCCCCACAGAACCCTCCCTGCCGACCACAATAAAGCCTGGGTGACCGAAGCCACTCCATGGCGGGGAGCTGAGGAGGGTGCGGAAACACCCGGGAAACCAAAGCCCCACCCAGGGCCCTGTGCCCCTCGGCAATTATGAAGAGAAAGTTGAGGGGCAAAGGAAAAATGTGACGCTTTGGCTTCCAATCTTGGTAGATTGGGAGGTCAATCCACGGAAGTGACGCCGTCACTTGAGATCTAGAAAATATATAAGTACAAGGAACAGTCAGAGTAAGCTATGGGTATGGCAGAGATCGCTCATTTCTCACTCTGATAGACCAGCCCATCACAATGAAATGGCTATACAGTATAATTTTATCTAACAACTGTATCTCTGTCTTTGTAAATGATGCACAAACAGCTTAATCAACGTTATCAATAAGGTGCTCCTCCTCAGATGGCATTTATTTATTCATCAAGATTTAACCTTCAATACATTAAGGCTATTTTATGTCTTATTCTTATTCATCATATTTTTATAATACAGTTCTGTCTTAACATCAATAAATTTAATTATAAGTTAGGCATATTTTTACCATGCTTAGAGGTGCTACATTTTCCCACAATCTTGGGATAATTGCATCATAACTGTTTACTTTTATATCTCCTATTCTATTCGCCCGGGGAGACGATATATATGAAGGGTATGCCTGGATGCGTGGTGGGCGGGCTTGTGGTGGTGGAGTTTCGCTGCATGTCTGCCTGCTGAGACCAGAACCTCTCCTAGAACCTTTGACCTGGCAATCTTTTGTTGGGGACCTCAAATGGGCCTGGTTCTCTGGGTCTTCTCATGGGCAACCTAGATGTGTGTATTTTTTTTCTCTTGTTCGGGTTCTGTCTCGAGTCGACCTAAAAAAAAAATAAAAATAAAAATAAAATACAATATACTAAAATAGGGTATGTGTCAGAGTATACTGTATAGATAGATACATAGACTTTTATATACCGGTACCATATTACATTTTGCAGAATTTTAGTTTGCATAATACTGTACTGCTCACCATTTCCCATTATATAAATAATATAAGCTATATGTATTCAGCTGATGGTAAATTGTCAAATCCTCCACTTTAATACTTAACCCCTAATGTACCAGAGGGTATTACTATAAATGTAACCTCCAGTACCATTGTGGCCAAAAAGACTTAAAAGTCGTGAGAGAGCATCTTTTCACTCCGAAAGCTGGACGAATATTGAGCCAGCTTGCCCGTGGGATCTTATATACACTTTGAGAAGTGTTGCCAAGGTCTCAAAGCAGTGTTTATAAGTCATGGTGCCAGGTACCGCTCGGTACAAGGACCGATTATTACTGACGTACGTCGTACGGCGCTGGTACTGGCGAGTGACTGTTTTACTTCCGGCCATTGTACGTCGCTGGTACAGTAAGGGTTAACTAATGTACTATGATTATTTTACAGTGGTTTTATGTTTGTTTTTTTTCATATTATTGTTTGCTAAATCTTCAATTAGTTATTTCCACATAGTGATATTGACAAGTTCCTTTGTCTTTATAGTGTGCAGTTTCCTGTTTTAGTTTGCTTGTTTTGCAAGTTTTTGTATGTACAGTATGTATGTATTGTAAATCATCCAATGTATGCTGATGACCTAGCCTTAATCGCGCCCTCTGGAGCAGGACTGGATAAATTATTAAGAGTATGTGAAAAATTTGGAATCGAACATTCAGTCAAATTTAATCCTATAAAGAGCAATATCATAATATTTAAATCTAACCTTCTATTGAAATCAAAGCTACCTAAATTCCATTTGTATGAAGAAATTATAGAAGAAGTAAGTAAAGTAAAGTATCTAGGACACTATATTTCATGTGATCGCTCAGATGATGAGGATATGGGTCGTCAGCGAAGGCAACTTTACATGCAGGGAAATTCAATATTAAGAAAATTTCATATGTGCACATGGGATACAAAAATAACATTGTTCAACTCCTACTGCTCACCAATGTATACAGCACAACTATGGTGGAACTATAAGAAAATTACAGTGAATAGACTAAGTATCTCATATCACAATATCATGAAAATGTTTCTGGGGCTCTCAAAATATGAGAGTACAAGTACGCTATGTGCCTATATGAACTTACACTGTTACAAATCACTCATTAGAAAGCTAACATATAAATTCATTCAGCGCCTTAACACTTCTGAGAACAGGATCATTAAAATGCTACAAACTCCAAGCATAGTGTACACCTCCAGGATCCAGGCACACTGGAGGAAGTTGCTCTATATTTAACCTTAAGTAATGATTTCAGGTCTGCTACTCTACAGAATTAGCATACCGGTACTGATCCTCATAGTGCAGTACAGTACCGATATTCCTATACTGTACTGTAGCAACATACTGTACCGGAAGCTAAATGATGTGAGGCATGGTACTGTACACAATTAGGACAGTGGTTTTGGTAACACAGTAGTTTGATGACCACTGTTTTTGGTTGAGGCAGTGCTGTGAACTACATGATAGCAAGCTGGGTATTATTTAATTTCTTTTTATTTTATGTAGCCTATGTACAGTAGCTTATATATATTTATATATATTTATGTTACTGTAAGGTATATATGGACCCCAGTATGGTCCCCTCTGTACTGTGTGAGTCTGAAATAAAGTATTATTATTATTATTATTATTATGTATGTACTCAGGCACATTCCCCATTGCTGGGGTAAATTGTTGCATAAAATTAAAATCTTTTTAAGGTCAATTATTGTGACTGTATTCTGAAATTTGATATAAATTATTTTAATCAAGCATTTATAACTTGAAGTTTCACATATAACCTCTGCTTACTGTTTGTCTGTATTTATTGATTGCTTATCTACTTCTATTGTTTATTATTAATTTTTATAATTCTACTCAACAAGACATAGTGCCGCCAAAAGTGCCTTTAAAATTTGCAATATTCTTCTGTGTTACCTAATAGGCTACAATACGTATCACAATTCTAAACGAGCATTGATGAGAAGCAGGGGATTAATGGAAATTTGGCTACATCAAGAATTCTAGCATCTAGAAGTGAATGAATCCAACATTTTAAAATTGCTTCCTTTAGTCTTTGTATTGCTAATATTGATAGAATAAATTCTAGTAGCGCTTCGATTTTCTTCGATTCGTAACTTGCGTTGCTGAATGGCCATGTAGGACGTTAGATATCCAATGAACCATGGTATAATACTACATCAGTAAGAGTGCGAAAGATGAACATTGAAAACGGAAGGCTATTCACTCTGATGCATCTGCCCCTATACATCCATTACAATTATTTAACTTGTTTTATTGCATTAACTAACTAAACTAACTTACCCTAATGGGCCTAACCTATAGTAGGCCTTTAAGCTATTCCAATTAACCTAGGGTAATGGTTTTGTATAACTGTATTTACTTTACTTTATCTATAAAGTTTTCATTGGGTTAATTTAGGCTATATTGACTTCATAGATGTTAGCAAGATAGGTTAGAATAAGATAGGTTATGATAAAGAAGCATAGGCTAAATTAAATCATTAACCTATTACAGGTTAGGATAGGATACTCCCCAGGAGGTAAGGGGGCCTTCATCTAATGGTGGATGAAGAAAAAGAATATGCCTCACGCATCCTACTGCGTGTCGTACAAGGCGACTAATAGGGGGGATAGCGATATAGACTTGTGGACCAACAGCCATTACTATGTAATAAAGTCTTTAGCGACCTCGCTGGTGTAGTGACTATAGCATCTCGGATTTCCACCCAGAAGGCCCGCGATCGCGCCCACGCTCAGCGCATTAAAGATTTTTCACAAGAACTGAGTCGTTACCATCCCTCATGAGCTAGGGGAGGGGGTAGTAGTACAGGACCCCAATGGAAATACGCCTAATCGGTCTTATTGGGCTATCCTTAGCTGGCTTAGCATGCGCTAGCTTTAAGAACTAGCCTATTATTATTATTATTATTATTATTATTATCATCATCTTAGAACTGTCTTGGTATGGCACTGCCGAGGGGGTGCGGATAGGTGCCACAGGGAACTGAGCCTTACCTGGGCGCTGTTTGGCACCACACCTGTGTCGGCAAGTGTTTGCATGTTGGAGCAGTGTTGGGTCAGAACTTTATTGTTCTATAGTCCAAATTGCCTAATATACAGTAGTCATGTTATGGTGCTGTCTTATTGTAACACTGTTAAGGCTGGTGTGGTTGCAGATAATGCATTGCAAGTGCTGCTGCAGGGGGACTTTGTTGAGTCTTGCTGAGGCACGGTTAGCACTATACCAACATCAGCCACAGTGATGACTAGGTGGGGCAGTGCTAAGGCGGGACTTTATTGTACTACAGTACACTCCAACTACTGAAAGGCAACCCCGTCTGAGCCGTTGCAATGCATGTAATGGAAAAATTACGCAATTAAGTTTGGTTAGATTAAGATAGTTTAGTTAGTGCAATAAAATTAAGTCAAGATGCATACGATAGAGTAACGATTCCACGCGTATGTAGAGGTATAGCGGCTGTGTGCATGGCCTCCCTTGAAGACGCTCCCTTCCCATATTCTTTCCTAAATTCTTTCAATTGTATCTATTTTTGGTGAACTTGAAAAATAATAACACGGTAAGAATATTTCAGTCTTTAGAGATCAATGATGTGAGAATAAGAAGTATGAGCAACAGCTAACTGAAGGGTTATGTACAAAACTGGAAAGAAATACATGTAGCCTACAATATGTTAAATAATTTTGTAAACTTATACAAAATTTATTCACTTACATTTATTGCACTATTTTTATGTCTCATAAAGCTAGAACTATTGCTAGTCTGATCTGGTGACAGTGGGTAGAGCACTGACCAGAACTGGTAATTGTAAAACTCTGCTTTGGGCTTAAAACTGTCAGTGATCCTGTTCTACTCACAAACAATTATGGACTTACCTTAGTGAATGCTTACCTTATTAATTGAGATGAAACATTTATTCCACTTTGATGTCCGGTGACGTGGCTTCAATAACTTTAGACTATGTCCTCTGGTCTCAAAGTATTGATCAATAGGAGCTTGCTGTAGAAAATCCTCACCAAACTTGTCGAAACCCTCCAGAATTTTGAAGGTTTGAATCATGTCTCCTCATATCCATATCCTGCGCTCTTCAAGTGTGGTGAGGCCCAGCCGACCTAACCTCTTATCATATGGGACAGTTTCGGGATTAATCTTGTCGTTCTACGTTGGACTTGCTCCTGTCTCCTTGTGTCTCCCTGGTATACAGTGACCACGTTTGGGTACAGTACCGGTACTCAAGTTGAGGCCTGACCAAAGATTTGTACAACGCAAGCACCATTTCAGAATCTAGGCAGGTCATAGTTTTCCTTATGATTCCAAGCATTGAGTTGGCACTAACTGCTACTTTGGTAACCTGTCTTGAGGGCTATAAGTTGTTGGTAATAAAGACCCCAAGATCCTTTTCCTCTTCTGTTTCCTGAAGTGGTGTTGGTCCCATGTAGTAGCCTACTTGAAACCTGGGTTTTTCCTGCCAATATGCATGATCTTGCATTTTTTTTCATTGAAGTGGAGTAACCATTTCTGGCTCCATTCTGTCATCTTATTCAAATCAAAATTATGTTTGCCTTATGAATTTGAAATGATCGTGCAATAATTTCCCACTTAGTATCGTAATACTCCACTAGCGATAGCATTATGAAATAAAGAGTTACGTTAGCAAGTAATGTGGTTGGAAGACAGTAGGACTTATGGCTTGTAACATGAAATGATTCTCACATTCGTACCTCGTACGTAGCTTTCGCAAATACACATTGAAGTAGGCCAGTTTATGCTAGTATTTCAGCTTCCAAAAACATTACTGAAGAATGTAGAACACTAATATTGCAACAGAAGTGAAGCCTAGATTCTTATCTTATGTCTGGCAACAAGTGGAGCCCGCTCAATAATACCAAGTACAGTACAGCCAATAATACCAATGCGTATGGGTACGTCGCCTACAGCCAACGTATTTTACACCAGGCATATCCATATGTCGGCTGCATTCGAAAGGGCCAAGTGAACTAACTATTTTGGCAATTTCTTCTTGTGATTATGCATTATTTCAGTCTCATTTACAACTTAATAATGACCGGTCAGTCATCTAAAATCTGAAACTTTCCAAACGGAGTCCCACAAGGATCCGTCCTATCGCCCGCACTCTTCAATCTGTACATGCACGATATAACTACACCCAATACGCCCCAAATAAACTTAGCCTCTTATGCAGATGACATACCACTCACATGCACACAACATGACCCAAAAAGAGCAACAGATCTCCTTCAACCCTATCTCAACACACTACATGGCTGGTGCACTACAAACAGACTTAATCTAGCCCCAGCCAAATCCACCGCAACCCTGCTCACAAGCTGGACAGAACACGAATACATTCCTCAACTCACCATAAACAACACACCCCTAACACATACACACACACCAAAATCCTAGGAGTAACATATGATACTCATATGACATTCAAACAGCACACCACAAACATTAAAAAGAAACCGACACCCAGACTTAACGCCCTCAGGTCACTTGCTCACACAAAATTTGGACACAACAAAGAAACTACCACCACAGTATATAAACAATACATAAGATCAGTGATGGAATACGCAAGCCCAGCCTGGGCTTCTAACCTAGCTGAAACACATCATAAGACCTTACAGACTATTCAAAACAAAGCCCTGAAGATCATTACAGGCTGCACAGCTACTGCACCCACAGATCACCTACATCAAGAAACCAAAATCCTCAAAGTCAAAGACCATCTGGACATGAGAGGCACTCAATTCCTGGTAGCAGCCTCCACGAACCAAGACCACCCACTAAACTACATGGCAACACACCCACAGACACCAAGAAATATCAAAACAACACCCAGCACACGGTATCACACACAATTATTGTCCTCTCTCCCTCCCTGCCCACCCCGAACCAACTTCCAGAAGCACATCCATACTCATATCTCTCACCGATCCATCCACTCACTCACAGACAACACGCAGCTGCATGCACGACCTCCCGAAATCCATCCTTCCGAATCCTCCCTTCCTCGCGAGGACAGAGTCCACCTGGCCAGGCTGAGATGCGGACACCATCCAGCTCTCCTGAGCTATCAGAAGAGACTGGATGACTCCGTTGTTGACGCCTGCCCGGGATGTAACACAGCACCCCATACCATTAAACACATCATAGAAGACTGCATTTCACACAACCACTTACATCAACAACACAATCTACACTCAATGAGAGCTCTGTGGGAAAGCCCGATTGTGGCCATGGCCTTCCTCAGGGACTCGGGGCTGTTCGGCCAGGCAGCTTAGGGAACAACAACAACAACAACAACTTAATAATGAAGCATAACTATAAATATATTTTCATTCCTATTTCTATCTATCTATTGCCTGACGCTGTGATCCCCGAAAGTGTAATAATGAAACTACTTTAAATTAAGAGATTTTACGTGAACAGTCCCTGTATGGTCACCGAAGTTGCTCTATACTGAACGCAACCTAAAGCACTGAACATCATCTCACGGCTCCATTCACTAGAATAATACTGTATACCAACAAAGTACTAAAGATACTGTACTATTTATAATGTAAAACTTGCAAAATTAACAAACCAAAATAGGGATGACACAATATAAAGACAAAAGAACTTCTCAAAATCACTATGTGGAAATAACAATTTAGCAAAATAAAATGTTGTAATAAAAGAACACAAAACAACCACATAGAATGTACTGTACATCACTAGATATGTAACAAAATATACAATAAAATTCTATTAGAAATTTATTTTAAAACATATACACAATGGTGTACAGTATATATATTGTACAAATACAATTACATTGTAGAAGTTGAGCATCAAAATATAATTTCTGTATACTCTTATGATATAATACAAAGAACTTCCCACATAATAGAAGTTGAGCATCAAAATATAATTTCTGTATACTCTTGATATAATACAAAGAACTTCCCACATAAATATGTTGCATTGATTATATAAGCGTAAAATTATGTACCAACCAGAACCCATACATATTTGTCCTAGCTGTCAGAGGACTGGTGACTCCAATATGTCTATTGTTTTCCCTGACACGTTGACTACACTGATATAGTAATAATAATCTCTATCAGTTCTTTCAAAGGAATTCAGTAGCGTTCAAAAACTTTGCTACAGTTGATTACCCAAGATGTGACGTCCCAAATGTAAACTCCAGATTCCTATTTACTGCGAGGTGAACACAAGCATCGGGTGTTAGGAGAGACTGCTCCTCCATTTCGTCCTGCCCAGAAATTGAACTGAGCGTGCTACCAATGGTCGCAGTTAGGATTATATCACTCCTAAGGAATAACCCGTGGATTACTATCAATACAAATACTGTTACTAAAAGGTGCAGAGGTCAATAGGCCAAAAACCTAATTAAAATATAACCCCTATTCCATTTAGAGTATATTAGTCCATGAGCCAGGCCAGATATCGGTACCACCTGGGGTGACTAAACACGAATGGTACTAAAATGTTTATAGAGTGACTGTAAGTACATTAAGATATGATAGCCTTCTCGCACTGGTAGCTTAGTCTAATTTTTTTGATGCAATAGGGGCGCTACCCAAAAATAAAGATTTTTAGCGTGACGCTCGGCGTTTTCCTCATTTTCTTTAAAATCCATCACACAATCATCGCGAAACTTTGAACACCTATGTAGAATTATATTCTCTACCAGAGTTGTTCCTAGGTATTTTTCAAATTTCCTCATACTCTATATTTTGGGTATTTTCCTCTAAATCTAGAATAAATCCTTAAATATGGGGAACATTGAAAAATATATTCTAACAGCTCTTGTAGCTTATTTGATTCTCTACAAGAATTATTCCGATGTGTATTTCAAGTTTCTCCATATTTAGGGGTTTATTTCATATTTGGGGATTTTTTGTTATATTTTGGGGATAATTTATTATTGGAAGGAGCAAACATATGTAGAGTGGTTTCCATGTAATGTGTTTGTTTGTTCATGGTTTAATGGTGATATTTTTTGCAGGTGTGTGTCGACTGTTTGACGGCAGGATGGAACCATCTGCGAGGAAGAGAGCACGGATCGACTGTATCATCCACTGCTCTGATGATGACAGCGATGCTCTGGTGTCACCACAGGATTTGGACTCCTGGAACACATTGCTCAGGGCTGCAGAAATCAGGCAGCATGATCCAGTCCTGGAAGCAGCCAAGGGCCTTGAAGAAGGAGGAATACCACACATACATTATCACCGTAAATGTCGTAGTCTCTTTACAATGAAGAAGTCACTGGATTCTATCCTTGCCAAGGGTGTCAAGATAGAATCAGCAAGCGTCGACCCCAGGAGGAGGGCATCAAGGGATGCCCCTAGTACTAGCAGGGTGTATGCCAAAGTATGTATCTTCTGCGAGAAGTCAAGCAAGTACATAAAAACAACAAAGACAAGGGAGCCACTCATACAGTGTGTTGAGCTACGAGCAGATGAGAAGATTCGCAGAGCAGCAATAAGGAAACTCAACCAGAGAATCCTTGGTTTAGTTAGCAGAGACCTTGTTGCTGCAGAGGGTCACTACCACAAGTCGTGCTACAAACTCTTCACAAAAGATGATTTCCCAGCGGCCGCCAGGTCGGGTGCAGGTGAAAATCAGGAAGAAAGCGAGGAAGCACGCTACGAAGAGGTTGAGACAGAAGCCCTCGAGGAACTCTGCTTGTATATAAGGACCAAATTATTCCCCAACCCAGAGGTACTGCCTATGACAAACCTCACATCTAGGCTTGAGAGATCCATGATGTCCCGTGGTATTATCCAACTGAAACCAGCGACAAAGAAACATGTTCGCCGAAAGATTGAAACCGAGTTTGGAGAATCACTACGCTTTGTCCCAGATGAGAAAGGAAAGCTTCTAATCTATCCACGCAGCCTCTCAATGGACGACCTTGCCCGGCAAGCACACAAAATGGCAAAAGACCTGCAAGAAGCAAGAGCAGCTAACTCTGAAGATGTCTTAACCAAAGCAGGAATGCAGCTGAGGAATGAGATCAATAAACAAGATGTGAGTCAGCCATGGCCTCCCGATACAGATCAGAATGTCATTCCTGCAGCAGTCACTCAATTCCTGCACACCCTGCTGACAGGAGAGTGTGAGTGTGAAACTCCCTCTGAAAGAGCTCAACGTCTTGCCACTTCCTTTGGCAGTGACTTGGTCTTTGCTGTTACCAGTGGCAAGACAAAACCACCCAAGCACGTACTGCTGACCAATGCTGTAAAGTCTTTGACAGGAAACACAGAACTGATCCGAACTCTGAATCGTCTTGGTCACTGTGTGTCTTACTCAATGTTTGAGGAGATCGATACAGCCCTTTGTATCCAGAAGCTGGAATGCTCAAAGGATGACATTCCACTGCCAGCAAACATCTACCCTGGTGTGTTCACAACCCTGGCCTGGGATAACATTGACCGACTTGAAGAGACCCTAAGTGGAGCAGGTACTTCTCATAGAGTCAATGGCATTGCTGTCCAGTCCAAGGTTGCAGGCTCTGTGCCAGAGAAAGTCCTGCCAGAGATTACCAAGTCCAAGATAAGAAGCATCACTCAGACATCATCAATGCTGCCAATATACAATGTTGGGCGGCGGGCAGGGCCACCTAGGATTGAGACTGCGTATGTCGACACTACCAAGGAAGTCCAGGATTCAAAGACAAAGAACCATATCTGGCTTCTTACTCGAATGTCAGACCATGAGGACCAGTCCATCAGCAGTTGGACTGGGTTCAACATCAAAATGCGCAGAGACATTGCAGTGGTTCAGGACACTGTAAGCTACCTGCCCACTATCAATGCTCCCGCAACAGAAATGTCCACCGTTAATGAAATCTTGGAACAAACGCATGCTATCATGCAGTCCTTACAGCTTAACAAGATTGTGTGCGTGTTTGATCAAGCACTCTATGCCAAAGCTGCCGAAGTTATCTGGAAACAAGAGAAGTTCAAGAACATTATCATCAGGATGGGCGTCTTCCACACAATCTGTAATCTCATCTCCACCATAGGAAAGAGGTTTCAAGATGCAGGTCTTAGAGATCTGTGTGTGGAATCAGGTATCATCGCAGAAGGATCAGTGTCAGGAGTGATGAACGGCAAGAGGTACAACAGAGCAGTGAGACTACACAAGCTCGTGTATGAAGCACTGATGAGGCTTGCATGGAAAGGCTTCCTTTCATGGCTAGAAGAAAACCATTCAAGGGACATACACCATCTAGATGAAACACTGAAAGACATCAACAGCTTTCACAGCAATGTGTCTCAGGGACACATTGAGAGCTGATGGAGAGTGAATCATGCACACATATCATGAAGCTTTTCCAAGTTTATCTTGAGACCCTCAGAGATGAACACAACCTCTCAGCATTCTGGATGTCATACCTGGACATGGTTGAGATCATGCTGGACTTAATTCGAGCCTCCAGAGAAGGCAACTGGATGCTCCACCTAGGAGCAATCCGACAGATGATACCGTGGTGTTTTGCCTATGACAAAGTGAACTATGCCCGGTTCCTAACCTACTACTATGCCTTGATGTCTCGACTGCCCATTGAACACCCAGAGGTCCATGAACACTTCATGCAAGGTGGCTTTTCGGTCCAGATCGGTAGCAAGAATCCCTTTGGACGGATCCCTGTGGACCAGACAATCGAAGAGACGATCAACAAAGACACCCAGACACCAGGGGGCACAAAAGGCTTCAGCCTGAAAGGCGGAGCTGTCGCCAGGTACTACCTGACATCGGAGTATCGCAGCAGGTACTTAAGGCAGCTCAGGACTATGGTAGTAGGCCAAAAGTATACTGACTTCAGCCACCCAGACCTACAGATGCCCAGGATTAGAAGAGATGAGGCCGATGTCCAATCTTTAGTTCAACTGATGGAGACCAGCTGGTTGAACCCCTTCAACGCAGAGCAAGAAGATCTTGTCAGTTTGTCAACTGCGACTATGGCACCACCAGAAGTTGTCAAAGACCTTCTAGGGGCCTACAGAATAGGAGAGGATGCATATCAAGCCTTCAAGGAAGAGCGCCTGGAGATCGATACGCCAACTATACAGTTTCATGACACGATGACGAAGACGAAACTGAGAACGTTCACTAACATCAGAATGAAGCCACGCTCACAAGACCATGCCAAGGAGGTTATCTTAAAGGCTGACAGGAACCTATTTGGCCAGATGATCCTTGTTGCCGAGAACAGAAAGCTCAAAATGAGTGATGTCTTGGCTCATCCCCTGGGGCCTTTGCCTTGGGCACTTGCCAGCGGTGATGGGTCTCTCCGCAAGGCCAACAAGGCTGCCCTCGCAAAGGAGTTAGAGAGGAATGTTTCTCCTGCAGAAGTGATACCCGAGCCCTCTGCTACCATAATTGATGGGATGAGCCTGGTCCACAAACTGAAGGGAAACGACAAAACTTTTTCACAGCTTGCAGGTACAGCACTGAGTCACGCTGTTCATGAAGGTGCTAAGAGCAGGCGCATTGATGTTGTGTTTGATATCTACAAGGAGACATCCATCAAGGATGCAGAACGAGCCAAAAGAAGTGCAGGCACAGGAATTCATTTCAAGAACATTCAACCTGGGCACAACATCCAGCAGTGGAGAAAGTTACTCGGTAGTTCCTCCAACAAGGCAAGTCTTATCAAGTTCTTGGTAGAAGAATGGAAGGCACCACAGCACAGGGAGAAGCTCAAGGACAAGGAGCTGTATGTCACATGTGAGCAGCGCTGCTTCAAGATCACCAAAGAGCAGTGGGAAGAGGCTCCTGAGCTTAAGTCAACTCAAGAAGAAGCAGACACACGCCTTCTTCTCCATGCACTTCATGCAGCAGAATCTGGGAACAAGTCTGTCATCATCACTGCAGAAGATACAGACGTCATGGTGTTGTGTCTTGGCATGTGCCACAAGATCCCATCCCATCTGTTCCAGAAGTGCGGGACGAAGAACCGGACAAGATTCCTGGATATCACCACACTGAGCCGCACACTGGGAGGCAGCGTGTGTGATTCATTGATTGGTATGCATGCCTTTACAGGCTGTGATACCGTCAGTGCATTCGCTGGCCGAGGGAAGATGACGACACTCAAGCAGGTGAAGATGGACAAGACATACCAGCATGCTTTTCACGAACTTGGACGCTCATGGGAAGTGTCTCCTGAACTCTTTGAGAAGCTACAGGAAATCACCTGCCACATGTACCTACCATCTACCCACACAACTAAGGTAAACAAGCTTCGGTATGAGCTGTTCTGTGCAAGACGTGGAGAGGTAGAGTCAAGTCAACTCCCTCCTTGTGAGGACTGCCTCTTCATGCATGCACTGCGTGCAAACTACCAGGCTGCGATCTGGAGGAGAAGTCTTCAGAGCCAGCCATTTGTTGCGAACCCAACAGACTGCGGTTGGATGACAGATGAGGACGGTAAGCTTGCCGTCAACTGGATGCGAGGCTCACCAGCACCAGATGCTGTTATGCAGCTACTGTCTTGCAAGTGTGTGCGGTCATGCGAACTCCCTAAGTGTACTTGCCTCAGCAATGGTCTAAAATGCACGGACATGTGCAGGTTACAGACATGTCAGAACAAGGCTATTGAAGAAGAGCCGGTGGCACAACAGTCAGATTCCGAGTCTGACGTAGATGATATTTAGGAGTAGTAATTTGCCATAATAGTATGTACAAGCCCATGGCATGCTTAGTGTGTATTTACAGGACTTGTATTAAATGTGACAATTACTATATGCATTTTGTTGACATTTAGGCATTCCTGTCCCCAAATTTGACATTTTAAAAAATTTCGGAATTTTCGGTAGGGTATGTCTATTCAAGAAGTGATAACGACCATTAAGCTACCAATGTGCAAGGGCTATCATATCAAAACATAAACTAGAGACATGTAGCAAGCTAAAAACACCTAAGAGAATTAGTCACCCCGGGTGGTACCGATATCCCAAAATTCGGGTCTTGGCTCATGGACTATATATACCCTAAGTCACACTGAAAAGTTGTGTCCTACTTCCATAATTTAAACATTGGCTATAACAATATATTAAAGTCCAAGCAAGTACACATGAATACAAAACTGTATATTCATAGGTAAAGCTATGGTTCAGTAAGGATTTTATATTTTTGTTATAAAGGGCAAAATCCAGCTGAAGTTGTGAAGGTGGAACACAATTTTGAGTTACTATACATATGGTTGGGGTATCGAGCGAGGAATTAAGAAGGCGTCAGGGCATTAGGAGTGTCAGTGAAGTGATACGCACGAGCCGACTTGAATGGTTTGGACACGTGGATAGAATGGATGATCAGAACTGGGTGAAATGCCGGATTGTAAACGTGGGGGGAGCTCCACGTGGGGTAGACTTAGAATGACGTGGAATCAGGTACAGTACTCCGGTCCGATCTCAAAATAAAGAACTTGACAACAGAGGCAGCCCATGACAGAGCCGCCTGGAAAGCCGCCATTTAGGACGTGAGGCTGTAACCACATTCTCTGTGGACAAAATGGTCTTTAAACTTGTATGTACAGTGCATTCCTGATATTCGCACCTAGGTCGTACCAGCCTTCTTCCGTGAATACGTGGTTTCGCGGATACATGGGCAGTGTTTAACATAGGTTTCAATGGGAAATAGGCTTGGGTCGTACCAGACTCGGCCATCTTGGGACCCTCAAACCATTATTTTGACCTACTTTATGACATTAATATGGACCAAATGATTAAACAGATACAGTGACGGACCTGGACGAATATGGAACTAAGTGTGGTACTGGTACCGTCAGTAACGGTACCACACTTTAATCCACATTCGTCCAGTCACCCATAAATTACCCATTTACCCCCTAAATATATCCAATAAATACATATTATTTGAGAATACTTATAAATACATATGAGGAGATACCTTACCACACAAACTTTATTTGAAATCAGTCATTAGGCCTAGCCTAGCCTTACGCATCGGCATAATTTGCCCGCTTTCGTCCGACAGCGTCAGTACGCTTGCTCTCTGTTTTGATGGTCCCGGGCATTTATTTTTATCATGATTACCACCAGTGCAAACTAGCATGGGAGAAGGGGAGTGCACCCAATGACTGGAAGACTGGTATAATAGTCCCCCTATATAAGGGCAAAGGGGAAAGATGAGTGTGTGGTAACCACCGAGGAATATGTCTTCTAAGCGTAGTAGGGAAGGTATACAGTAGGGTAGTGATTGAGAGAGTGAGAGTGAGAACGGAGAAATGGATAGGCGACGAGCAGGGAGGTTTTAGGAAGGGAAGAGGATGTGTAGATCAGATTTTTACCCTGAATTGTGTTGTGGAGAAATACCTGGAGAAGAAGCAAAAGGTGTATCTTGCCTTTATGGACTAGTAGAAGGCCTAGGAGTCCAGACATGGGCATGATTATGATTATTAATAAAAAAAATCATAATCAAAGGCTGTGATTACATAATCATAATCAAAAGTTAAGCAACAGGTATAATCATAATCAAATCATAATCATATATGAAGCTGCAGCTTTAATCATAATCAAATCATAATCATATTTTTCTTCATAATAATCAATGATTAAAATGTGATTATTGTGATTATTTCATTGTATTTTCCATGTAGCAATTCTATTTCTCCTAAATAAATTAGCCAATTTCATATACCGGTATATATGTTCCAGGTCCAAGCATGTTTGCAAAGCATGACACAAACTAACATGTTTGTACATGTTTGTACAGGTACAAATCCCACCCCTACTCTGAGCAACTCTCCAACACAAGAGTGAAACGTTACTCTGACTCTTTTTTTCAACAGCTGAGCTCTGGAACTCTCTCCCAGAATCGGTCTTCCCCTCTTCCTATGACTTAAAGTACTTCAAATTCCGTGTGTCCAGGTATTTTGGCTCGAGCATCCCTTAATTTTGGCCCTGTCACTCTTTAAACACCTGGGGAGGCATTCACTACAGGCAGTTTTGCCTTTTGTCTCCCTCACTCATAGAAAAAGTTATGGGTTTACACTGACGAACAGGTGACGTTTGCGTGTGGATCGACCCTCATTTATCATATTTTATCTCTTATTACATCTCGTAAGTACAGACATTGGCTTGAGTTTCCATATGTATGGACAATATTTGTTTAGGCTACTCTATTATCTCGTTAAACTTTTGAATCCCTAATTTTCCCTAAACTCCAAAGCCCTCCCCACTTGTAGTTATTAATTAAATATTATCGGGGTAATGGTGTCGTATATTCTGATATATAATTTTTTAGGAGGATTCCTAGCCTCCTGCCCCCCAGAAGAAAAAAAATACAAGTATCTTCTACTAGCTATTCTGCATTTTATGAGGTAATATATAAGGCAAAGATTACAATGTTTGTGAATATATTGTTTTTTATAATAAAACAACCATTACACGGTTCACCCAGACTACAACTTTACTACACTGGTCTACAACAACAACACAAATATATCCGGGCGGGTGCCCAACCCCGAAAGGGGTTGAAATAGGGGAGCTATCCCCCCGCCAAAGGCGGCTTTCTAGGGCCTTTCCTAGCTGATACTGAGAGGATTGGGTTCTAGTCATATGGTGATGGGCTGGTCTATCAGAGTGAGAACTGAACGATCTCTGCCATACCCATAGCTTACTCCGACTGTTCCTTTTACTTATGTATTTCCTAGATCTCAAGTGACGGCGTCTTTTCCATGGATTGACCTCCCAATCTACCAAGATTGGAAGCGAAAGCGTCACATTTTTCCTTTGCCCCTCAACTTTCTCTTCATAATTGCTGAGGGGCACAGGGCCTTGGGTGGGGCTTTGGTTTCCCGGGCGTTTCCGCACCCTCCTCAGCTCCCCGCCATGGAGTGGCTTCGGTCACCCAGGCTTTATTGTGGTAGGCAGGGAGTGTTCTGTGGGGGCGCTCGGTTATGGCCTTGGCATTGCTCGGGGCCTTGGGGCTGTTCGGCCAGGCAGCAACAACAACAACAACAACACAAATATATCCAATGTCTGGCAGGTGGATAACCGAATTATGCGCCACCCTGTATATATGTACAGTACCGTATATGTGTGTGTATATATATATATATATACGGTATATATATATATATATATATATATATATATATATATATATATATATATATACATACATGTGTATATACTGTATATATAATTATACAGTATACATTCTATATAAAATATATTTATTGAATATACCTTTTTTAATCTGAATGAAAGTCTAATAGCCAGATTATACTGTTAAAGCAAGTGATAATCCTAAAGGAGTTAATTTACAGTTGACGATGGAGAATTATTTAACATAAATGTAATATACAGTACATGTCATAATTGAAGGTAAATAACGAACAGTTTTTATAGGTTCTGTATTTCCTTACATAATAAGTTGGTTACTGATAGCAATTGTTGTTTATGATATGTATTTATGTCTCAGTTCAGTTCAGTTGAAAGTCGGAAAGTATTAATGCCTTTCCATCGGCACTTCCCTAGGCAGTTATATTTTCTGTTATATAGTACTGTACTTATTGTGTCTTTGTGTCGTGCTCTTTTTCTTTATTCGTCCGTCTTCTTAGTTAATCTCTTTCCTCTTTTTGTCTCTTGTTCTCCACATCTTATATATATTTTCTTTTACTCTGTCTATATTTTTCTCTTTGAAAAGTAGATTCCCAATTACTTTATTTTCTTCTTCATATGGTTGTTGTAGTCCTGGTTCACATCTTCTTTCTTCTTGATAGGCTGGACACCACAGCAAGAAGTGCTTCAGATCTTCTCTATCGTTGTTGCACAGATCACATCTAGTTAATTCTCCCTCTATAAACCTATTTCTATCTTTTAAATTTAGATTATTAGTCCTACACCTATACAGTATATTATTGATGATTGTGTGTTATCATACATCATCTCTTCTCCCCTAATTTCAGTCTTGAAAGCTTTATATATTTCTAAACTACTCTTTTCATCTATTTCTCGCCTCCACTGATTTGTATCCCATATTTTTACTTTCTTTTTAATATCCTCTAAACTTACATTTGTCACATTAGTATTTTCAAGGTTTAAGCCTTTAATATATTTCTTGATAGCTTGACCCCAAGTATCTTTCTCATTTGTTAATTTCTCCTGTGTTATTCTTTCTAACAGTCCGTTGCTATCCTCTCCCAATAGATATTTTAAATATTTTACATTTCCTTCCATTATCCTCGCCTCCATAGAAGAGGCACCTATCTCCCCTCTCAGTGTTGTCTTCAGTTTGATATAATAATAATAATAATAATAATTAATACTAATAATACAAAAGATGCGTGGTTCGATCAAGGGCCTCAGAATTGAGCGTTGACACCGTTCCAGACTGGACACTACAGCATCTTATTGTCAACTACACTAACTTTACCATATGATTCGTTATATATATATATATTATGGAGTCTAGTCCCTTCGTTTATATTATTTTGTTTTGTCCATGTGTTAATCTGTAAGAACATGTAATCTAGCTTATCAAGTGTATCAATGAAAAACAGAGAGAGAGAGAGAGAGAGAGAGAGAGAGAGAGACGCAGTTACAGAAACCAAAATAGAAGCAGAAAATAATTTAGGTAAAAAAAAAGTGTAGCTACAAGTCTCAAACGACCTCCCAGACACCAGACAGGCTAGGATTACCACACTTGCAGCTGAGACAACCAATCTACCACTTACAGGGAGTTATATAGATACAGTAACCACACAGGCCACTTGGTTCCGGCGAGGTGATCCGGCCATAACACTAGCTGGTTCAACGTTTCGGAGGATATGATAGTTAGTTAGAATAGGACTTCAGAAGCTATCAACCCTATTGGATTATTAGCTGTAACTTAGCTGTAAGTTTAGCTGGCCGGGTTGGGCCAATCAGCGCTCTGCAGACCCCGTAATCCTGCGTTAATCTCTAACCGTTTTGGTAAGATGATCCTCAGGGTATTAGAGTGTTGAGCCTATAATTGGGCTTTGTAATTGGGGTTGTGTGGGACAGGGATCTGCCTTGCTTAGGCCAATCAGCTTTCTGCAGACTCCCATTTTCTTATGTTCTTATGTTTGTCTCCCTTGATATATCAGTCAAATAGGCCTACACACAAAGCATATACAGTAAGGGGACTATCAATTTAAATTAACACATAAGTGGGTAATGTACTGTATAACAAAACCAATAAAACCGCTTACAGTATACAAAATATATGTTTTTTTTATACAATAGTTTGTAAGTGATTTAAATACAGTGTAGTTATTTATATTACTCAAATATAAAGAAGCAAAATGCACCAATTAGATGTGGTTTCCTTTTAAGCTAGTGTCAATTGCAATAAAAAACACTTGACTAATGTATAACTGAACAAAAAAATGACCTTAATAATAATCATTACTGTGTACAAATAATCACAATAAAATGTGATTATAATCATAATCAAGCAATAATAGAACAAATCTAATCATAATCAAAAATACGTAAAGCGAAATAATCATAATCAAATCAAAATCATAAAAAAGGAAAAAACGAGTAATCATAATCTAATCATAATCAAAAATTATTCCGGATGATAATCAAAATAAAATCATAATCATTTTTTATAATCATGCCCATGTCTGCGGCTATGACAGAGTGGATAGAGAAGGTTTATGGAAAGTACTTAGAATATACGGAGTAGATGGCAAGTTGCTGAAAGCAGTGAAGAGCATGTATGAGGGTGCAAAGGCGGCAGTACGTGTGGAGAGTGAGCAGAGCGAGTTCTTTGACCTGAATGTTGGTTTGAAATGGGTGTGTGATGTCCCTGTGGTTGTTTACTGTATATATGGATGGAGTCATGAAAGAAATACTATCAAGAGCAGTGGATGTTGGTGTATCACTGAAAAGGGAGGGAATTGATTGGAAACTACCTATACTGCTGTTTGCGGATGATACAGTTCTGATGAGTGATAATGAATGGGAGTTGCAGGGTCTGGTAAATGAGTTTGGAACAGTGTGCGAAAAACTTAATTTGAAGGTAAATGCGGGGAAGAGCAAGGTTATGGTCTTCGAAAGGGGTGAAGTCACAGAGTGTGAGGTGAAGCTGAACGGTCAGGCTATGGAGATCGTCAACTCTTTTAAGTATCTGGGCAGTGTGTGAGTAAAGATGGGACTATGGATGAAGAAGTGCGGGAGAGGGTACAACAGGGGAAGAGGGTTGTAGGAATGCTGAAAGCAGTAACAAGAATTAGGGTAGTCAGTATGGAAGTGAAGAAGTCCTTGCATGACAGTGTGGTAATCCCGACACTGACTTACGGAAGCGAAGCATGGACGTTGGTTGAGAGACTCAGACCAAGAGTGAGAGCAGTGGAAATGAATTACTTAAGAAGTGCGTGCGGAGTTACATGGAGGGATAGACAGACTAATGAGGAAGTAAGAAGGAGGTGTGGTGTGGAGGTAGATGTGCTGGAAAGTGTGAAAAGGAATAACTTGAGATATGGAATGTATGGAAAGCGAGAGAATGACTAAGAGGGTGTACGAGAGCGAGGTGGAGGGACAGAGAGGGAGAGGTAGACCGAAAGAGAGGTGGAAGGATGGAGTGAGGAAGTATATGAACGAAGGCGGTGCTGGTTGGGGGGAGGGGCGTCGACTGACTGGGGACAGTTCGTTCGTGGCCACCCCTTCGGGGATCACGGCGTCAGGCAATAGATAGATAGATGATAGATTACCACCAGGCCCACTGTCCCTATCACTGAATGCTCTAAAGGCCCTAATAAATGCGGGAGATAAGAGGTTCATGCAGAAAAAGGCTTGTAAACAGGTGGTTTTCAACTTTTCCAACACTGGCCTGTGAGCTGCTGACTCAGCTGGGACGATGTGTTGACGTCACGCAAGAATGCAAGATGGCCGACCAAAACAAGAATCGGGATGCGCACCGACCCGCCCGATTCAAATCGGTGAATAGCTGGTATCTTGCTGTTTTTTTGTGCGGATGACGAGTAATGGGATATTTAGGGGTTCCGCAAATAGCAAGGATCGCGGATAACGGGAGTACACTGTATGTATGGTAATTTTACTAAGAACGTGGCCAGTCGTGGAAAATGGACAGTAAGTTTATAGAAAACAGTAACCTTGAACAATAAAAATGATGATATTCACCATTATAGAAAATCAAACTGAAGATAAAATAAAACTCTGGGATATACTCTAAGCTAAATAAAATGGCTATGTATTAAACACTATATAAATACAATCTTAAATTAATTAGCTACCCATAAAATACTTGGCAAAATTATCAACTACAGTACTAAATTTATTTATGCAATTTACTACTAAAATTCTCCACATTTACAAAGCAAGAACCCAATATGTAATGAATGATTTAACACCAACTGTTTTCCTCAGTTATCGATTATGTATAGAATTATGTTGATAAATACAGTATTCCCAAGATTTATATATAATTATTTTATCTTGGAAAGTGTGGTAGTAATAATATTAGTAAGAATATCTTAATAAAGTATGCACTTGTTATTTCAAATGGTGGTGGAGATTTTACTTACCACCGATGATGGATGTGTATTAGAAACATGCCAAATTAGTAAACATATTAGTTAGCAATAAACCTTATGTCAAATATTAACTCAAATTGGACCTTTAGTGAATACTGTATAAGTAATAAATTGTACTCAATAACAGCTAACAGATTGTCTTCTTTTATTCCTGTAAACCTTATCTAATCAAAACAAAAAAACAATATGGTGAGGAGGTTAACTGTGATTAATTTGTAAATATTTAATGTTAAAAATACTTTCAACTACGATTTTTACTTGAAAAATATAACAATTAACGTAAAATATTTGAGAATGAAAGCTACAATGATTCGCCCTGAAAAAATAGTCCGATACTTTTTGTGCTGGTGCCACTGAAGCTAAACTTACATTACTCTACTTTGACATTAGATAAGAAGGCACTTTATAATATAATGTTTATTTGTTTTATATAATGTGTGTATTCACTCTGAAGCTCAGTCATTCGTGGTGCGATGCATAAGGTGTTGATTTTCGGTGTGAGCGTCCTGGGTTCGAATCCACGGACTGCCACATGTGTTTGTAAATTTCATTAATCGATTTTAGGAGTATAGTTGGTTGTTGGAAGGAACATAATAATCCTTGGTTTTCTTATTACATATGGCAATATACAGTAGGCCCTACCTTTATTTTTACTCTAGTTAGCATTTACCAGAATTCTTGAATTTAATATTGTTACAGTACTGTACTTAAAATCTCATTTATATTTGACTTATTTACTCTACTTAGGCTACCATTTAACGATTTTGTAAAGATTAAATAATGTTCCCACTTTGGCAGGATATGACCAATCATCCAGTAAATCTCAACCAATGCAAACTCAACCAGTGCTGCTAGGGTAGGTTTGGTGGTTGTTGTTGTTTTTGTTTTGTTTGTTTGCTCATACTCCCAGTAGGTATTAGTTGGGATTGTAAGTTGGCATTGATTTAGTTAGCGCTGGTTGAGTTGGCAATAGTTGAGATGCATTGCTTTAAATGGTGATGTGGAATTGTGGCAATCTGATTAAAAAGGTTAAAGAACATAGCACATATACAGTCGAGCCCACAAGGGCGGGGGGAATCCATAATCTCAGAGCACGCTCAAGGTCACGAAGGACGCTAACTGGGACTCGGGGGGGAAGGCAGAAGCGGGCTGACGTCACGTCAAGATGGCCGACAATAGCTGCGCATCGCTTTCGGAACGGGCCACAGACCGCGCCCTTTTCGAAAACCGCTTCATTTACGAATTTTGTGCCACTCTAGTACCTCCCGCACCCTTTTGAAAACGTACCCATCAAGTCCGCGCCCTTGTGGGGCCGACTGTATTAATAAATGTTCTTTCTTGCTTGTTCAATTAATCTGCACTACAGTACATAGCTTTCCTTGCCTTTATATCATTTTTGGCAGTTTGTCTGGCTGTCCGATATTCTTCTGTCTGCATACTATCTTCCATATTTTGAAATTGAAAGAATTAAAGAACATGGCCCAGTTATTCAGTTTTCTTAGACTTCTTGTTGGAATCACGGATTACCTGGGCCATCATGTCCCATTGGTCCGTTGTGACGCGGGACAGTATGTTGAACTCTCCGGCCATGTTACGGTACTCTCCGCCGTCCTGGGCCAACGTCTGCAATTGAAAAAAAGATGAATGCAACTTTTGAAGGATAATTTCTGGATTATACCCTTCACCATGATGACTGAAGGTACTCTCCCCATCCTGGCCCTGCATCAGTAACAACACAAACATCCTGTATTTTTTCTGTTTAACCCGGGAGCTGCGGGGAGACTCTTAAGAGTTCCCCCGGCGCACTGCGGGGAGACTCTTAAGAGTCAGAGAAAACAAAAATCAACTTTTGACATCGAAAAAAATATATTTTTTTATATTTTTTTTTTTTTATTTTTTTTTTTTTTTTTGGCCCCTGGGCCATGCAAAATCTCAGTCCTCTACCTCCCCTCCTTCCCCACTTTCCTCCTCTCCTTCAGTTATCACCTATTTTCCCTGTTATTCCCTTATTCTGAGGTATATTTTCGTGCTAACATTAGAAATCCGATTGGAGGGTGTGGTCATCACTGATAGCAAGCGAGTGCAAGAGAGAGAGAGAGAGAGTATCGATCGACTGTGTCTCAGTGGCCTTGGGGGAAATTGGCGGGAAAGCAGATTGCCTCACCCATACATTATACAACTCGCGGGCTATATCTCCGATTTTGACCATCCAAACGCTGTTTTCACTTGTTTTATTGTTGTTTCAGGTTAATACCTTTATAATCAACCCATAATAGGCGCATATGGATAAGTATTAATGCTATTAATGGCACAATGAATATTTTAGTGACGGAAACACCTCAAATACGTCAGCACAGGGGGACGTTTCCAATTACCCCCATGCGCACTTCAGAGGTTAAGACTCCCCATATCATACAAAAAATATATCCCCAATAATTGTGAATTGAGTCACAGGCCGTAGCGCAGTTGGTAAAGCACTCGCCTGCAAACTGTGAGGTTGATGGTTCGAGTCTCGGGCCAGCCAGTGTGATATTATCAGACGCCAGTGCTGTTGGTGAACGGCGCGGTCTAGCAATCTGTGGCAACTGTTCACTGACGTCCCTGATCATCCAGGGCACCCACCCTAACCCAGCTTGAGCATGGAGTGTATGGTGGTAAAAGCTGCATCATTAATTGTGAATGATACCTAATAAAAGGTATTTGCTGCCTTATGGAAGACACAGGGCTGCTTGAACAAAATATTAAGTATCGATAATGGTGGAAACTTCAATAGAATGGTGTCATATTCACTTTATTCCAACTAACATAAAAAGTTTTTCTCATTCAGGCAGGGAAAAACGTCTGAATCAAGAGGATCAATATCATCTCAATTGATCCTCCAATAAAGATATCTAATGATATCCAGAATAAAAGAAAAGGCATCACCGTGATCCCTGGTCTCTCCTGGGCGACCTAGATGTGTGTGAATATGCGTTTTTTTTTTGTGTGTTCATTATTATCATTATTATTTTGTGTTTGTCCCTGTTCAGGCTCTGTCTCGAGTCAGCCACCCCAAGCTAAAAAATAAATAAAAAAAATAAATAAATAAATAAGGGAATGTGCCTGAGTACATAATTATATGGATGGATGGATCACCGTGCTGAGAGGGCTAGGGCAGACCAATCCATTTTCTGGCACTATTTTGCAAGTTTTACATTATAATTTCCTTTATTCTTGCATAGTAATTTCTCTATTAAAGTCTTGTAATAATTTAGTCCCATAGAATAAAGAAAGTTAAGAAAGTTAGGGAAGGTAGCAAGGGAAACAGTAAGGGTGTGAAAGATAAGAATGGGAGAATGCTAGCCGAGAAGCAAGAGAGAGTCGAAAGATGGAGGGAGTACTTCAGTGAGTTGCTAAATGAAAGGAATGAAGAGCCAGCAAACATAGCTGGATATGGTATGGGAGGGAGAAGAAGAGAAGTAGTGGAGGAGGAGGTGGGGATCAGGAGGTCAGAAGTGTGGGAAGCCATGAAAAGAGTGAAGTTGGGGAAAGCACCAGGAACAGATGGAGTGTGTGGGGAAATGTTGAGGTATGGTGGTGAGATAGTGATAGAATGGGTATGGAAAATGTGCAAACTAGCATGGGAGAAGGGGAGTGCACCCGATGACTGGAAGACTGGCATAATAGTCCCCCTATATAAGGGCAAAGGGGAAAGAGGAGTGTGTGGTAACCACCGAGGAATATGTCTTCTAAGCGTAGTAGGGAAGGTATACAGTAGGGTAGTGATTGAGAGAGTGAGAGTGAGAACGGAGAAATGGATAGGCGACGAGCAGGGAGGTTTTAGGAAGGGAAGAGGATGTGTAGATCAGATTTTTACCCTGAATTGTGTTGTGGAGAAGTATCTGGAGAAGAAACAAAAGGTGTATGTTGCCTTTATGGACTTGGAGAAGGCCTATGACAGAGTGGATAGAGAAGGTTTGTGGAAAGTACTTAGAATATACGGAGTAGAGGGCAAGTTGCTGAAAGCAGTGAAGAGCATGTATGAGGGTGCAAAGGCGGCAGTACGTGTGGAGAGTGAGCAGAGCGAGTTCTTTGACCTGAATGTTGGTTTGAAACAGGGGTGTGTGATGTCCCCGTGGTTGTTTACTGTATATATGGATGGAGTCATGAAAGAAATACTATCAAGAGCAGTGAATGTTGGTGTATCGCTGAAAAGGGAGGGAATTGAGTGGAAGCTACCTATACTGCTGTTTGCGGATGATACAGTTCTGATGAGTGATAATGAATGGGAGTTGCAGGGTCTGGTAAATGAGTTTGGAACAGTGTGCGAAAAACGGAATTTGAAGGTAAATACGGGGAAGAGCAAGGTTATGGTCTTCGAAAGGGGTGAAGTCACAGAGTGTGAGGTGAAGCTGAACGGTCAGGCTATGGAGATCGTCAACTCTTTTAAGTATCTGGGCAGTGTGTTGAGTAAAGATGGGACTATGGATGAAGAGGTGCGGGAGAGGGTACAACAGGGGAAGAGGGTTGTAGGAACGCTAAAAGCAGTAACAAGAAATAGGGTGGTCAGTATGGAAGTGAAGAAGTCCTTGCATGACAGTGTGGTAATCCCGACACTGACTTACGGAAGCGAAGCATGGACGTTGGTTGAGAGACTCAGACCAAGAGTGAGAGCAGTGGAAATGAATTACTTAAGGAGTGCGTGCGGAGTTACATGGAGGGATAGACAGACTAATGAGGAAGTAAGAAGGAGGTGTGGTGTGGAGGTAGATGTGCTGGAAAGTGTGAAAAGGAACAACTTGAGATGGTTCGGCCATATGGAACGTATGGAAAGCGAGAGAATGACTAAGAGGGTGTACGAGAGCGAGGTGGAGGGACAGAGGGGGAGAGGTAGACCGAATATGAGGTGGAAGGATGGAGTGAGGAACTACATGAACGAAGGCGGTGCTGGTTGGGGGGAGGGGCGTCGACTGACTGGGGACAGAGGTGCATGGGGGCGGTTCGTTCGTGGCCACCCCTTCGGGGATCACGGCGTCAGGCAATAGATAGATAGATAGATAGAATAATTAACCCTCAGTTTAATTGCCAATTATAATGTAAAACTCGCAAAATAAACAAACCAAAACTGGGACAACACAAGATAATAAATATTACAATAAATAACGGACACGTTGCTTTTACCATTAAGGGGAGGTGGGTCGTTTGTCTGGTCCCCTTTCTTCCTCATGTTTAGCCCCATTAGTTTACTGATTTTATGATGCTTGGCCCATTAGTTTGGCAATTTTTAAGACCTTTCGCCCCATTTCCTTGTCAATACAGTATTAAGACTTTTGTGTCATTTAGGTGTCAATTTTTTCCAGGCGAGCGATAGCGAGCCTGTATTTCAGGAGGAACAGGCCAGGATTTTTTTTTTATCAAAAATGTTACAAATTTATCTTGAAGGAGGGTCTTGTGGGGTGTTTGTTTAAGTTTGATAGAGGTCTAGGGAGGAAACTAATAAAATTATTAAAGATGTATAAATGAGAAAATATATACGCCCAGTCCCCCTTAAGTCAATGGACCAGATCCGGAAATAACCCAAATCCGTACCATCCAAGGGGGTCCAACTTCCAGCATAATCACCAATAACTGGCTAATAAGTGACAGGGGATCTGATTATCAAGGTTAATATACAGTATATAAATAATATTTCCACAACAATACAATTTTTTTTTTGTAGATTAGGGTATAAATGTTGTCGTTTCGATAGTTTTTAATTTTAAGGAGTTTGTTATATTGATTTGAGCAGTAACTTTTGAGTTTGTTTTCAAGCTTAATATTTTGATATAATCCCTCTCTGATAGTACCAATTTTCACCCGTCCCTGGCCCATTGACTAATTAAAGCAATTGCTGTAAAAAAACAAAAACAAGCTCCTTTGCAACTACAATAATTACCCCGACCTTTACAATCCCAAACAGGCAGTACTGAAAGAGTTCTGCCCTAAAACTCAGTACAAGTATATATGCATGTACTGTACAGTATATACACCGGCAAATACCGCATAGCTGGGGGTGGCCGACTCGAGACAGAGCTCGAACAGGGACAACACAACACAACACAAAAACAAAACTCACACATATCTAGGTCACCCAGGAGAATACCCAGAGGCCCAAGCCCATTTTGGGTCTCCAGCAAAAGATTCCCAGGTCCCAGACCTCTCGGAGAGGTTCCGGTCTCAGCAGGCAAACATGCAGCGAAGCTAAACCACCACAATGACCGCCCACCTCACATTACTCAGTGGTCTTCAGTCAGTACTTTCTCTTCATAATTGCTGAGGGGCTTTGGTTTCCCGGGCGTTTCCCCACCCTCCTCAGCTCCCCGCCATGGAGTGGCTTCGGTCACCCAGGCTTTATTGTGGTAGGCAGGGAGGGTTCTGTGGGGGCGCTCGGTTATGGCCTTGGCCTTGCTTGGGGCCTTGGGGCTGTTCGGCCAGGCAGCTTGGGGAACAACAACAACTCAGTGGTCTGGTTAAACTATTTAACAATAATAATCAAACACCAAACTTCTAAAGATGTTGATATCTGGTCTGAAATTTACCTCTGAAAATGCCTGAACAAAGGCATTCACCTTGGTGTTTCAAATTTGGGTCCATATTCTTATACAAACCCTATCATTGTCTGTAATAATGCTCCAGTACTTCTCATTGCAAATATAACAACTAACCTCTCATATTGACTGGCTGGGAATACATCAAAACTCTAGTAATTATCACCGACAATGATGGGTTTTTTGTCTAGGATGGGCCTTGGTCTGAAACACCAAGGTGAATGTTCTGACACTCGACAGTATATCCAGTTCTGACTATCAACCCAGTCTTTCTGACTTTGTCGAAGAGTGAGGTGTCTCACATTTCAGGAATTTTACACTTCCAAACAAAGTCTAACCTTGATTAGTCCAAAAGAGATACTTTGCTGTAGACAGAATCACAACCTATTAAAATGTAAAACTTGCAACACAACCAAAACAGGAGTCGCAAAATATAAGGACAAAATAACTTACCATAATCACTATGTGGAAATTACGCATTGGAGATTTAGCAAAACAATATCATGAAACACAAAAAGCACACAAAACCACCACATAGAATGTACATCACTACTGTACAGTATTAAGCAAATTAATTTGTTTCCCAAGCAAACTACCTGTAGTCGCACATATATTAACATACTCTCGTCATATTCAAGGAATAAGTCAAATAGGAAATTCAGGACGTTCCTTAGACGTATTATATTGTGAAAGTTAACTCTCAATAAATCAAACTTTTCATTCTAGAAACACATTCCATTTCCTGGATTGGCACTGAGTCGGGTGCTTTCACTCTGATCAGCAACACCATCAGGAAAATCCCCTCAAAACCAACAAGCCTTCAAAATCTGTTCACAGACAATGCAGTAATGTAGATTAAATTAGTACCTCTGATATGGCTTAAAGCTGGTTTATTTGCTGGTTTGGGCTCTGATAATTTTTGCCAACTCATCCCACTGTTGAGGAGTTACACTAATCATGTTGTTGCCGCTCAGAAGCAGAAAAGTGGTGGAAACGTCGTTCGGGTGAAGGAAAGCGTGCTCCGTGTCTGTGCCTTCAATGCCAATGGCATAAATGATTTTAGCAAGAGAGAGTGTCTGATGCGAGAGCTTAAAGATGGATGTGTGGATGTGTGTGGGGTAGGTGAGACGCACCTGTTGGGTTCTGGAGTGTGGGATGGTGAGAGTGAGCATGATTTGTGGGGTGGGGAAGGATGGGTTGTCTGGTCTGGATTGGATGCAGGATATAAACGTAAGAAAAAGGAAGGGGTAGCAGTAATTTTGTCAGAAAGGTTGAGGAAGTGTGTGAAAAACTATGGATGCGTGGACTCAAGAATTGTATGGTGTGAGTGCAAGATTGGGATAGATAGGTATACTTTTATGTGTGTCTATGCACCAGTCAACCAAGAAACTGGGAAAGGTGCGGAAGAAAATAGAAAATTTTGGAATAAAGTCAATAAATGTATAAGAGAAAGGCAAGAGTGTACACAAGTAATATTAGTAGGCGACATGAATGGTAGAGTTGGAAACGAGGAGATAGAAGGTATAGTAGGTAAATGGGGTGTGGAGGGTAGGAATATGAATGGTGACTTCCTTTTAGAAGTATGTGCGGAGAGAGAGATGTTTCTGGCTAACACATTTTTTGAACATCGTCACATTCATAGATATACATGGCACAGAGGTGAAGGTGAGCAGGAACAGAAATCTCTAATTGACTACGCCATGATGGACTCCGGACTAAAAGGAAGAATTTTAGATTCAAAAGCTGTAAGAGGTATGCTGACGGGATCAGACCACTATACAGTGCTGACAAAAGTGAGAATAAGGAAAGAGTGGAAATATGAGAGGAAAGAGAGAAAACTGACAGTAGAGAGAATAAATGTGAGAAAATTAAATGAAGAATGTAATGCAACAAAATACAAGGACATCCTGAAAGAGACTATAAAGGACATGGATGTTATGATAGATCTGGGAAATACTGTAGACAAAGTATGGAAAGGTACAAGAGACTCCATGATTAAAGCAGCTGAGAAAGTATGTGGGAAGAAAACCTTTAAAATGTGGAAGAAGAAGAAAGGTAACGCATGGTTTAGTAAAGAGATAGAAGAAATAGTGAAAAAGAAGAAAGAGTTCAGAAAGAGTATACTGCAAAAGAATATACCTAGAGAAACTAGAGATGCGAGGAAAGAAGAATATAAACATTTGAAACAAAGAGTGAAGAGGGCGATACAAGACGCTAAAAGGAAGACAGATGAGGCATATGGGAGAAAGATTAGTGAACAGTTTCTGAATGACAGGAAAGCATACTACAGAGCTGTGAAAGAAGCCAGAGGGAAGAAGACTGAGAGTGTCTCAGGTGGTAGGATGAGGGACATGAATGGGGAAGTGGTAGAGGGTGATGGTGTGGTGAAAGTATGGAAAGATCATTTTAGTAGCTTAGCTGTAAAGAGTAGGGGGAAGGCAAAGATCTCATCCATAGGAATGGAGAGAGGTAGAATAAACAGGGTAGTTGAAAGCCAGATAAGCAGAGAAGAAGTAAAAGAAGCAATCAATAGACTTAAAATGGGCAAAGCTGCTGGAGTAGATAACATCCCAGGTGAAATGCTGAGATATGGAGGAGAAGAAGCTGTTGACATAATGCATAGGTTATGTAAATTAGCATGGGAAAAGGAAAGTGTACCAGAGGACTGGAGGAAAGCAGTGATAGTACCCTTGTACAAAGGGAAGGGTAGTAAAGAAGAGTGTAAGAATTATAGGGGAATTAGCTTGCTTAGCATACCTGGAAAGGTACACGCAAGAGTAGTAACACAGAGGCTACAGAAGATAACGGATGACAAAATAGGCGAGGAACAGGGAGGTTTCAGAAAGGGCAGGGGCTGCGTTGACCAGATAGCCTCAATGCGATTGTTGGTAGAGAAGTATCTGGCCAAAAACAGAAAACTCTATGCAGCATTCATGGATTTGGAAAATGCCTACGACAAAGTAGACTGGGAGGGCCTGTGGGATGTGTTAACAGTATATGGTGTGGGAGGAAAGTTGCTAATGGCAGTAAAATCTTTTTATAGGAATGCAATGGCAAATGTGAAGGTAGGGGATAAGTTAAGTGAAAGTTTTGAGGTCAATGTAGGTGTAAGACAGGGATGTGTCATGTCAGCTTGGTTGTTCAATATATACATGGATGGAGTGATTAGGGAATGTAGGGCTGTATCAATGGGTGTGGGAGCTAGACTGGAATCAGAGGGAAGAACATGGAAGATTTTAACATGCCTATATGCGGACGATGCAGTCCTGTTGGCGGAAAATGCTGAAGAACTTCAGAGAGTGGTCACTGACTTTGACAGGGTATGTGAAAAGAGAAAGTTAAAGGTCAATGTAGGGAAATGTAAGGTAATGGTGTTTGAGAGAAGAATGCATGAAACTATAGATTTTAAGGAACAATATAGAATCAAGAAAGAACACAAGAAAAGTTGTAAAATAAAATTGAAAAATGAAGTACTAGAAGAGGTTGAAAGTTTCAAGTATTTGGGAGCTGTACTATGCAAATATGGTAAAATGGAGAGTGAGATAAAAGAGAGAAAAATGCAAGGGAGAAAAGTGATTGGAGAACTTGATAGTATTCTCAAAGGAAGAATGGTTAGCCAGGAAGTCAAAAAGTCACTGAGAAACAGTGTGCTGCTCCCAACACTCTCGTATGTAAGCGAGACATGGACGGCAAGTGACGAGGACCTCTTCAAACTAAGAGCTGTGGAGATGAGCTTTTTCAGAATGGCAGCTGGCATGAATAGGCTAGATGGGCCAAGTAATAGGGAAGTGTACGAGTCCTTTGGAATGGAAGAGCAGGCTTTGGGCATTGATTGTGGTGTGGTTGAGTGGATAAAGAGAAGTACTTTGAGGTGGTATGGTCATGTTCAGAGAATGGATGAAGACAGAATGCCAAGAAAGATATATGGGAGTCAGGTGAGTGGAACCGCTAGTAGTGGAAGACCACCTATGGTATGGGAAAAGAAAGTGGAAAAATATATTGAAGAAAAACTTCCACGTAGTGGAAGGGGCATTGTGGCACGGGCAAAGGAGGCATGTCTTGACAAAGTAGCTTGGAGACGTTTCTGTCATGGCCATCCTCTAGTGGGGGTTTCCCAGGGGGAAGCAAGGCGTCGGAGATGATGATGATGATGATGATGTTGTTGCCGCTCCCCGAGGCGAAGCGGAACTCACCACCATCCAGAGCAAGGGTCTGTAAGATGCCAGCACAGTTTGATACATTAACTCTTTTACTATTGGAGAATACACTTTTACACTTTAGTCTGGTTACCATTAGATGATTTTATGCAATTTAGGAAGGATCTCTAGGAATAAAAGAGGTAAAAACTATCTCAGTAACTCTCTAGCTCCCACAAGTTCTTTCTAAATCCATTAAATTGTTTAATAATAGCCAGAATAAACTCAAAATGGGTCATAATCCTCAAGGGGTTAACATAGTACATAGAGTATTTAGAGTATGTCTGTATGCAGATGTGTGTGAATTTTGTGTTTTGTCTGTGTTTGTTCGTTGTTTTGTCTTGTGTTTTGTGTTTTCCTGTTCTTGCTCTATCTTGAGTCGGCCACCACCAAGAAAAAAAAAAAAAAAAAAATAATAATAATAATAATACTAATAATAATAATAATAATAATAATAATAATAATAATAATAATAGAGGAAAATAAAAATAAAAAATAGGAAAAGTGGGGATTGGGCCTGAGCATATACAGTAGATAGATGTATGTATATACTCATGCACATACCCAACTGCTGGGGATGGCTGACACGAGACAGCCCGAACAGAAACAACATTTAAAGTTTCTATTCTCAGGGTCCGGGACCACTTTCGCATTTCCTCACCTGTTTCTCTATCTCGTCGAGTAGGAGAATTATATATGGGGAGGAGGATTCCTAGCTCCCTTCCCCCATTTAGAGTGAGGACCAGTTATGATAAACAGGATGTGTGTGGATTATAAAATGTGAGTGAGAATCAGTAAACTAGCAATGCCTTCATCTTTGTTGAGGAAATACTATGCATGCTAATGATTTCAGAGGCTAATGGATCAATGCAAACTTAACCCTTGTCTATCGGGGGCAGACTTAAGTCCGCCTCTAAAAACTTGGACTATGTGGCGGGGCAGACTTTAGTCTGTGTGCAATTTTGGCGCAATATTGGCTCTGAGAGAGAGACGAGCGACGGGAGGAGCCTGGGTTACCTCATGACCGCTCGCCACGGCAGCCGTGGACCGACTGAGATGTACTCCACATACATCCACCCTCACTCCCTCGCTACACACGTACAGTAATTATATAACGAAATGACCGTATTTTAGCGATTTTGCACTTCGGTTGCACGATCGTTGCAAGACAACCAGTGATCGTAGAAGGATGGTTCGGGTGTCATTGGAAAGCTCAATTTACGCCCTTTCAGGGATGCATACTTGTATTACGCTCTGGCTCTTGTTTATGCATGAAAAAGAGCACGGAAACAACGCCATTTATGGTAAAAAAAAAAACGCTGGGCGTGCCGGTCAAATATACCGCCTAGGCCGCTCGTAAGGTGTTAATAAAATGCATTAAATTGTTGGGTATATTTTAGTTTGCGTTATTTCCATCATATCTTTTAATTTCATTGTTGATTACTGGTACACATGAAATTGTTGGGTTATCTTTATGTTTGTGTTATTTCCATCACCTCTTGTTCTTTTCTTAGTTAATTACTGGTACTTCTTTACTGTGCTTGGGAACATGATGGTTGGCTCCATGGAGTAAGAACACATAAGCCATGATCAGCAGTAGTCAAATTTTAATCTCCATAAACACATACATACAGTTGTAACAGTACAGATCTCCCTCACTATCCGATGCCCCAATTTACGATATTTTTATAGGTTTTTAGGTGTTTGGGTTTGGGTTTTGGCTGGTCCGAGAACGCATTCCCATTTACCCCATTAATTTTAGGGTTTGCTATATGATTTTTCTATTTTAGATAGGGTTTTCAGGAACGTAACCCAATCGTAAAACGAGGGAGATCTGTACTGTACATACAACATGCTACCAGTATATAAGATCTAATAGGCAACATACCATACATTAAGCATCTAACAGACCTTCGGAAAATTATGGAGAAACAAATTTACCTCTGATATGGCTTACAGCTTAGCCTTCATTAAAGCTTTATCCTTGCTGGTTTGGCTTCTGATCATTTTTGCCATCTGATCCCACTGTTGAGGAGTGACTCTGTTCAGCTGGTTGAACTCCCCTGATATGAAGCGAAAACTACCACCGTCCAGGGCAATGGTCTGCAAGATGCCACCATAGTGTATTAACATGGAATAGGTGCCTTCACTTATGGGGATATAATAATAATAATAATAATAATAATAATAATAATAATAATAATAGTTCTTAAAGCTAGCGCATGCTAAGCTAGCTAAGGATAGCTCAATAAGGCCGATTAGGCGTATTTCCATTGGGGTCCTGTACTACTACCCCATCCCTTTGCTCATGAGGGATGGTAACGACTCAGTGCTTGTGAAAAATCTTTAATGCGCTGAGCGTGGGCGCGAACCCGGGCCTTCTGGGTGGAAGTCCGAGACGCTAGTCACTACACCAAGCGAGCCGCTTGGATACTGTGTACAAGTCATGTGATAAGTGGCTTCAAATGAGACACAGATGCTTGTTGAGCTCATTAAATAGCTTACAATTGTTCAACCACACCATCAAAGATATATAAGTACAGTAGAAACAATATGGATTATAAATGAAATTGATGAGTCCTAGCTGGATATTTGGATTGTCCACAATTGCCCATATCTAGTCATCAATCAGTATAATTGGACAAAAACTGTTGGATATGCGTCTGATGTGAAGGCGCCAATTAATTTGGTAGTTTCACATTCTAATGTCAAGCTTTTATATGCATGTCTTAAGACATACTTCTGGTTGAATTTACTTTTAATCCATTTTTGTTTCAAAATCAGCATACAGACATGAAATTGATTAACCCTTTGAGTACCAGCGACGCGTGTAAAATTGTATTATAGCTATATTTAGACGATATTATGCAGCTTAGGAAGGATCTGTGGTAGTTAAAGAGGTTGGTTGAGATAGTTTGATGCCTTATTATTGGCAGAGGTCCTTTCTAAGCTGAATAAAATAGTCTAGTAGTTACCAGAACACAACAAATACGATGGCCCTGGTACTGAATGGGTTAAACAAGTGATGTTCACTAATAATAGCCCATTAGTAGGAGAAGAATCTGTGCATGAAACTCTACGGTGAGAAACAACCGTGACAGTCGGGTTAGATGGAGGGGACCAGGGTTGGGGCTGCATTCCTTCCTCCAACCAACAAAGTGTGGTTTAAATGGCACTTAAGGCTTTCCCTGGTTCCCTATCTATAACCATGCAAGTTATAAGTTCACTAGCCTAAGAAATTTGGTTGTGAATAATAAACAGATAGACCCAGCAAAATATTAAACACCGGAAGCTGTATCAGTATGCATAACAGTAATTGCTGTGTTGTTTTTTAAGGGGAGATGGGCCGTTTTTCTGGTCCCCCTTCTTCCTCGTGTTTAGCTCCATTAGTTTTCAGATTTTAAGACATTCGGCTCATTAGTTTGTCGATTTTAAGACCTTTCGCCCCATTTCTTTGTCAATATTAAGACCTTTCGTGCTATTTTGGTGTCAATTTTTTTCTTGGCGAACGATAGTGAGCCTGTAATTTTGAAAGAACCGGCCTTTGGCCCGTAAATTTTTCTACCAAAAAATGTACAAATTAATCTAGAAGGGGGATCTAATGGATGTTTTCTTAAGCTTGATGGAAGTCTAGGGAGGAAACTAATAAAATAATGGAAAGATACATAAATGATGAAATAAATACGCCCCTTAATGAGCTTGTGTACTGATGAATTCTCCCTACCAGGAATTCACCGGAGACCTCTGGTGGACGCTTCCGAAGTAGCGCCAGAGCTACGTCTGTCGACATAAACAATACTCAACACCTAGGCTATGCAAAGTTTATCACGATTTCTTACGATTCTGCATGTTTTTACTATATACTACATGGCTACACTAAGTGCTTATATAGTATGGTAGTTGTAGGGGTATGTGTCAGCTATAGAAAGTACGACATATAGCTTATAATTAAGAATGATTGACGGAGAGGGAGGGTGAAAAACTGTGGGTTATCGCCATTTAAAGGGCCCAGGTCTCTTACTGTACAACACAACTTGTCTGGCGCGGCAACTCCAAGAATTTCTGGTAGGGAGAATTAGTAATGCAGCATCAGGAAAAAAAAAACATCCTAATCAACATACACTACAAGCTTATGTACATATTGGCTGTCCTGTTTACATTATCCCCACATATCAAGCTTCAGATCAACCACTTCTTATTTTGCTGAAGCATTGTTTGTGAATTTTGTGTTTTGTCTGTGTTTGTTCGTTGTTTTGTCTTGTGTTTTGTGTTTTCCCTGTTCTTGCTCTGTCTTGAGTCGGCCACCCCCAAGAAAATCCAAATAAAAAATAAAATCGAGGAAAATAAAAAAAAAAAAATAGGAAAAGTGGGGATTGGGCCTGAGCATATAGAATAGCATATAGAATTATAATGTAAAACGCAAAATAAACAAACCAAAACAAAAAAATAAACAAACCAAAACGTTTCCACAGCGATTTTGATTAGTTCTTTTGCCTTTACATTGTCTTGTTTTGGTTTGTCTATTTAATAGGGCCCCTTCATCATTGACGATTTCGCCTATTAGTATGATAGTCTCCATTCAACATCCCGCGCCAGCATTTTGAATAGCCCGCGCGGAAGTTAACCTGGAGTACAGTACTCATCATAAGTGCACGCTTAATTCCCTTACGGGATCATTTTGATCGGGTACCCTACAGAAAAAAACTCTGTAAAATATAAAAAAGAAAAAAGAAATTAATATCTGTTATCATATGACTTGCCATATGCGTGGATTTCTCAAGTTTCGCTTCCCCAACACCAGGCCCTCTAGCGGCCATCGTCTTCCTTCCTACTTCCGCGGCCACACTGACAACAAGGCTTGCGCTGTGCTCCGCTTCATTCGACGTTCCAGAGCTTCTAGTGAGTCCTTACTCATTTGGATACATCTGTGTTGTAGTAACAAGGTTTAGATTAGCTAGCACGGCGGCCAGATTGGTGTGTCCGCAGGAAGTATGTGTTAAAATAGGTGTGACGCCTCCCGGCGCTAGCAGAATGGTTGCGTGGGGCATTGCAGCTCGCTAGCGCTCGCCAGGATGGGGGGATAGGCTACAGTTGTCCTAGAATGATCTGCTTTATTTCATTAGGGTCGTGTTGCCACAGACAGTCTAGAAATGGTCTTTGTTTTGGTCTGTGACCGCGCCTTATATTTTATATTCGCTATAATATAAATGTTGCTTGTGTGGGAGGCGAGCGAGAGCGGGTGAGGGAGTACACCTGGCAGCGGGGGGGTGAGTCATGACGCGGCTCGCTTGGGCGCTGACGGCGTTGGCGGCCGGGTGGTCAACTAGTCCCTTCCCGTCGCGGCCTCATGTTTTTTACCAAGCTCAGAGCTGGCCTGACACGCGTATCGTCTACATCCTTTGCAATTCTGTCCCCCATACTCGCCACTTTGCATACTATTTCTCTCTCTCGACTTCTCCTTTCTCATTTTCTAATCTTTATTAAACTCAACATCCCTTCTGGTTTCAGCATAGACGTTCACCGTCGGCCAGTCGTATTGTACGCGAAGCTCTCAGATATTTTCATGTATTAGGCTTTAATGAGGTTTGGAGAGACGGACTTTTCCGTGTGTGTCCTCTCTCGGGAAGGTTGTAGACCGGTATATGTCTCCCTGGCAAGGTGTTGAGTGATTCTGCTGGGTTATTTAAAGCTAGACTGGGGGTAAGGTTACTGTGTCGTTGTCTCCGATGTGTGCAGTGTTAGCTAAGCCCTGCACGACATCGACAGGTACTGTGGGAGCCTAGGTTGTCTTCGGGTGGGTTTACTTTGCGAGCACAGCACTGTGGTGTGAGAGGGCCATAGCCTATCCCTCACAACATAGTGCTGCCTCTTTGTGTTGACTTCTGAGGGATCGCCAGGATAGAACTAGGTACTAGAGACCTAGATTTATCAAGAGAGCATCCCCGTCACATAACGTAATCTTCATTATACCACCTTCGGACAACGTTAGGCTACGAGCCGCATGCTCGCCCATTGTTGCCCTGCCTTGATACCCCAGCTAGACTTTATTAACTGAGCAGACACTGGTTAGAGATAAGCCCCCATTATTATATGTATGCCACATTATTATTCACTGCACTTTTGAGCCGAGGTTGTTGTTGAGTTGCACAACCCTAGTAGGCTGTTGCGTTGTGTCACGAAGCATTTCTTTAGTTGTCGAGCATTACTACCTTTGCGCAGTCTTTATTATTCGCCTGCCTATTATTACTATATGTCCTAGCATTTATTGTGACCCGTATTCTGCATTATAATTGTTCAAGATTCTTTACGAACATCTTCCCAGCATCAGACTTATTTCAGAAGTTTCCAGTTGATGTTGCAGGACTAGCATTGCACTTTCTTTAATACAGGAGTGCCAGTTATTTGAGTATCTACCGTAACGTTAATTAATCACGTTAACTATCTTTTCTTTGTGTAACCTAATCGAGTAATCTTTTACTGTTTGAGAATAGGCTGTTTCATCGAGCATCAGCCTAGTGTGTGTGCACCAGTTACCGAGTCATAGGATACCTCGTTGTCCAGGCACGACTCAGGGCGGTAATGGTGTTTTGTTTTCCAGTGTTTAAGGCAGGGGTTGGATCTAGTGTTACCGTTGTTGCATTTTGCCATTATCTAGTCCAATGTTGAAGAGCCCTGTGTCTTTGAGAACCTGGATCGTAACAAATGGCGACCTAGCTCAGGATCTTGTGAACTAAGAGATAATTGCAGGATTGTTGTGGTCATTTGTTTTATTGAGGAATATAGTGGGCACGTTAATTTTTTTTTTTGGCAAAGTAGTATAGCACTTGAGAGTCTTCAGACATTTTTGGCAAGTGAATAGTGCTACATAAGAGTTTGGGGTACTTCTTTTCTGAATATTGTGGTGAGAAATTTTTGTGAGCATCATGTCTTATACCGGGTCAGAGGAGAATGGAGACACAGTACGTAATGTCGAAACTGAGGAACAGCAGCATGATGAAAGGGTTAATCGGGTGAACTGTGAGGAGGATGCTAGGATATTTTTGCAATGGCCTGTTACTGCCGAGCGGTTGGAGGGTATGGATCGGTACGGTCTTCAATGCCTGGCCACAGCTATCGGTCATGCGGTTACTAGCAGCATGACCAAGGATAACTTGATAACGTGTCTACTAGGCAGGGTGACTGGTGAGCGAGATGGGTTGAGTGCTCAGAGCCCTTCGGCCATGCTTCCCCTACACTCGACTCCCAGCCATCCCAGTAGTTTGCCGACCCCGGGTACGCTTCCACAGTTGGATGGTGACTGGCAGGGTGGGTTGCCCCTGGGGGGACCACCGGTAATTTCAAACATTGTAGCACCTTCACCTCCTCAAGGGTTAACTCCCGAATTATTGCTTCAGCTCGAATTAGCTAAGATCCAGCAGCAAATAGAATTAGCCAAGATAGAAGAGAGAAAACTATCAGTCAGCAGTCTCAGCACATAGAGCTAGCAAAAATCCAAGCGGATTTAGAGTCGACTAGGTACTGTGCCGACATGGACGTAGAGAAGTCGCGAGTAGAGGCAACGGGACAGCGACTTGGGGCTGGTAACCGTGTTCATGAGCAGTCTCTCTCGCACTTATTGAAACTGGTTCCGGTGTTTGATGAGAGTGGTGTAACAGAATTTTTCACACGCTTTGAGAAGAAGTGCCAGGAACACCAGTGGCCAGAGAATAAATGGGCAGCACTTGTATCCTCTAGATTAATAGGCAAGGGTCTTAAAGCCTACGATGCGTTGCCTATAGAGTCTTGTATTATCTATGAGGAACTCAAGGAGGCTGTCCTGAGAGCATACGAACTACAACCAGAGACGTACAGGTTGAAGTTCCGGGGTGTTACCAAGGGTCGGGAGAGCACCTTTTTGGAGCATGCCCGGGAGCTGTCCGATGCTTTTGGGAATTGGCTGAGGTCGGAGAAAGCTACTACGTTTGACGACATTAAACAGTTGGTGCTTTTAGAGCAGTTTTTCAAATGCACGGGCGGCGACCTGACGTTAAACCTTAAAGAAAAGCAACCAAAAACTCTACAGGAGGCAGCTGAGATGGCTGACCTCCGGCTATCACTAATTCGTGGGTGCGGGTCTGCCCAGCGTAGTGAGGCAGGTAACAAGGGGCGTGACGCCCCACCCCCCCGAGTTAGTGATATACCTTATGCAAACAAGTACAAGAGCCATGATACCAAGACTTACCACAAGACTAGCCCCGTCCCGTTTAAGAAGGGGCCGGGCCCTTCCCAGTACCAAGGGAAGCCCAAAGGGGAGTTGGAGTGTTATCATTGTCATAAAAAGGGGCACTTTGCAAGAGTCTGTCCTAGCAAACCACCTACAGCAGCTGTGTCTTTGGCCTGCAACATTGGTGTGTCTCCGAAGTCGTCTGAGTTTGCCCGGGGCAGTTCGTCAGAGGCTGAGGCACAGCCAATGCAGAAGCACCTGGGAGGCTCGAACCCTGCTCAGGATGTTTTTTGCGACCATAGAGGGCGGGGTTGCGTGATGTGGGCGGGGCGCAAGCATGGAGTAGAGGTCTTGCGTGATACAGGTGCTTCCCAGACTCTGATGAAAAACTTGACTGGCTACCCTATAAACGGGGCTCGGGTGGTGGTGGTGCAGGGTATTAATGCAACTCGGTCATACCCGCTGGTGCGGTTGGAGTTGGAGGTGGATGGTGTGGCACGTGAATTGGATGTCGGGATTGTGGAGAAACTGCCAGTGGAGGGCGTCGACCTTCTTCTCGGCAACAACTTTGCAATGCCCGCTTCTGAGGTTCTACCCTTAGTCGTTGCCGAGAGGCCGGCCGACGTGAGTAGGGAAGAGCACGAGTGGGTCGAGCGGTGCCAGACACAACCCATGGCGTGTGTTGTCACCCGAGCTCGGGCAGATAAAGTGTCACAGCCTAGTCCTCCGTCTTCAGACCAGGGGAGGAACGATCAACAGGAGGAGGCTAAAGCTGGAGTTGGTTTTAAGAGTTTTGACTCGGCGGCTCTCCTGGGTGATTCAGTATTAGCACCATTACTTAATTCTGGAGTAGCCCCTGGGCCTGTCATCGAGAGTGACAAGGCTGGGCATGACGAGTCTCCACGACAGCAACGTTATGTACATCGAGAGAGACAGAGGGAGCAGCCCAGTATCGGGGAAGGTCATGCATTGCTCCGGGAGCAGTTAGATCGCTTGGCGTCGGTTGCAACTAGAGGACCCTGAGCTCCAAACGTGTGCTAATGGAGCTGTAGAGCTCGACGAGGACGGCGATGCACAGCCAGGAGATTTTTTTTATTAGAAGGCATCCTCTATAGGCGTTTTCAAGACCCTAAACGTAGTTGGCAAGAGGGGTCCGGAGTAGTGGACCAGTTGGTGGTGCCACGGGAGTGCAGGGATAGCCTACTGAGGTTGGCGCATGACATACCACTGGCAGGACATCTAGGGGTGAGAAAAACGGTGGCGGCTTTAGAAAAATTGTTTTGGTGGCCGGGGTTGAAGGGGCAGGTGGTGACCTGGATAACAAGGTGTCATACGTGCCAGAGGGTTGGAAAACCTAACCAAACAATTCCGAGAGCCCCGTTGCACCCCATTCCTGTCAGTGGACCGCCCTTCAGTAAGGTCATCATTGATATGGTCGGACCCCTACTAGTGCCGGTAATAAATTTCTATTAACTATCATGGATGTGGCCACTCGTTATCCTGATGCATATCCAATGAGAAATGGCACGGCGAAAACTGTTGTCCGTCACCTGCTCTTGTATTGCTCGCGGTATGGTTACCCGCAAGAGGTTTTTGTTCGCGGCAAGAGAAGTACCTGGAGAGAGTCTCGGTTTGAGCGGGCTAAAGAGGTGTGCGGGTTTGTGGCAGATGGCAGTACTTACCGTTGCAACGTGATGCCATATGGTCTGAAAAATGCACCGGCCACTTTCCAGAGCTTAATGAACGACATCGTAGCAGACATCCCAAACTGTACTGTCTACCTTGATGACGTGATCATTTATGACAACGATTTCCAAAGTCACTGTGAGCACATAGAAGCCTTATTTAGTCAACTTAGTAAAGCAGGCTTGGTGGTTAATCTGGGCAAGTGTGACTTTGTGCAAGCCACGGTGCAGTATCTGGGGTTTGTGGTTGGGTTAGGGCAGGTGAGCCCGCCCCAACAGAAGATACAGGCTATCGACTTGTTCCCCAGGCCGACCACCAAGCGGCAGATCATGAGATTTTTGGGCATGATTGGGTATTACCGCCGCTTTATAAGAGGTTATTCTACTGTGTTAGCTCCTTTGACAGATCTACTAGCTAAAGATAAAAAGTTCCGCTGGGCACCTGAGTGTGAGCAGGCGTTTCGAGTAGTTAAACACCTTTTATGCACTCACCCTATCCTCAGGGCCCCGGACTTTGAACGACCATTTCAGTTGGCGACTGATGCCAGCGGAGTAGGGGCTGGTGCCGTACTTTTGCAGACAGACGAGGAAGGTCTTGAGCATCCAGTCAGTTTCTTTTCAAAGAAATTTAATTCAGCACAGAAAAACTATTCGGTTGTTGAAAAGGAACTGCTGGCAATCGTGTTAGCGCTCAGACACTTTGAGGTCTATGTTCCTGCCTATGGGCCAGTCGTGGTAGTGTATACCGACCACCACCCGCTTAAATTCCTCAATCAATTCCACAACCGGAATATGAGGCTGACCAGATGGTCGCTCATGTTGCAAGAGTACAACTTAGACATTCGCCATATTGCCGGATGTGAGAATGTGATTGCGGACTGTTTTGTCGCGGGTGGAGGATCCGGGTAGGCTACCACAGTATGTTGGTATAGCCTCCTGTCTTGGCTCGCGGTGTATTTTTGCGGTGGTGCTTGTTGGCTCGCGTGTGTAGCATCAGCGTAGGGTCACAGGGCAGGAGTTGTTGGCTTTGATTAGACGAAAATTAGGCTACATTATAGTAGCCGCCAAAAACAACATTAAAATAAAGTATGAAAAATTAAATAAAAACTCTTTCTTTTTAATAATTAATTTTAAGATAATATTGTAGCTGAGTACTGAGTGCAGATGATTTTCTATCAGTAGGCTGTGCTTCTTAAAGCTCGCTCTGGGAGCAAAATAGGCCAATGTTCTCAATTAAGGCCTACAACCCCCGCTCATTCCCCGTGCTATGATATTATATATTATAATTCCGCCGTTCGCTTCGAAAAAGAAACCGGTGTGTTTGGCTCGAAAACATTGCGTCTAGGCTATGCTATCCGATATATTCTTATATCATACTGCCATCCCTCCCGCATCTCCACCCTCGCATTCCTCCAAGCGTAGCTTGCTGTGTTATTTACTGTAGAAATGGCATTAAGTAGAGCTCTGCTAAGTCAAACGTGGTGAGCTGTGATGATGAGTTCATATGGATTATAACTTTATGGCGCATAACAGGCCACTTACACCACTTTTCGATATACTTAACACATAACGATACCATGCAGTCAACCGACAAGGGCGACGCTCCTCCGTCTTGTGAGCCGTAGATGTCGAGAGGCGCCGGTCCTGCCGGCTGTGAGTTACATGCGTCGGACCGACGGCCCCTCGGGCACATACGCAAGCCCCACCGTCATCTCATCACGGGCTTGAACGTCATGGGTGTTTAATAGGCCGCCTTGCGTGTAGCTCGTGCTAGCTTTTTTGGGGCGTTCAAGAGGCGCCTTCGCGGGAACAGAGGGTGAATGTAGGAGGTCTGACGCTCCAATCAGCGGCTGAGCTTTATACGCGATCAACCTTATACGGCGAGGATGGGGTGCGAATTCACTACGCAAAACTTTCAAAACGCGTGATGTCCTTTAAAACGCGAATGCCGGCGCCGACGAATAAAGGGCAATTCCGGGGAGTTCGGGCTAGATACGGCGAGGCGCCGGCCCACCATCGGTCGTGCACAGTTACGTGAGCTCTTGGTGGTATACTGAGCTTGGTGAGAGCTTTTTCTATTGCAGCTAGAGCATATCGTAAAGACCTTCGAATAAGAGTCTGGCAGCATTTTAATTTCTAAAGCTAGCTCCTCCCTTTCCTTCCGGTTTCTATCCTCCATCCGTGGCCTTTGTCTCTAATTTTCCTTATCGGCGGTCCGTCTCCATAGCTGGGGTTGTGGACGGCTCATTGCTGCACTTCGCTCACGACCAAAGAATAAACTCCAGGTGTTCCAGGGCTCTGTCTCTATGCTCCTATTCCTCATTTCTAATTTTGGGAAATGTCTCCATCACCTGTACCATCAATTCCTCATGCCATTCATATGGGTCAGACAACATCAAAACATCCTTTCACTACTCCTATTAGTTTTTTGCAAACGCACCCAAGCCGAGCAATCATGCAAACACAAATGGAACCGTAAGCGATAGTAACCAGCTTAAAAATTTAATATAATTCGAGCTAATCTACTATCGACTCGGGCAATTGGGGGCTAGATAAAACCTTGTACCTTTAATAATTCTTCCAAACCCAGTATTCCTCGCATCGCATTACTACGCCGCAGAAGAACTCCCAGCGTAGCTATCCGCTTACAGCTTCAAACAATACAAAAAATCATACTCATGCTTCTCTCTAATATTCTTGGGTGTCGTCTTTTCTTCTCTGAGCTCTCAGTTGAAGGACCATCTTTCCCGTCTAGCTAAGGTCTGGCCTGCCGAGCTAGAAGCTGGGTGTGCTTCAAAACGCGCGCTAGGGGGTTCTTTAAACCCCCTGTGCACAAGCTTCTTGGGCTCTGTAAACAGGGGGCATAGTGCTCGCTTGTATTGAGTATTGTTCATCCAATGTTGGGGTAGGTTCACTCTGATCATCCCATACCTCCTCTCCCTATGACAAGTTGAGAAGGAATGCCTTTCGTATCATACTCTTCCCGTCCACTATACCCCACTCTCTGCAATCTCTTCTCTCATCATCTCAGTCACGCCGCAATGTTGGGCATTTGCACTCTCTCTCTCTATTCTTATCGCTTACTATAATGATCATTGTTGCGCTCAGAAGCTACTCCCACCATTGGTGCATAACCACCACCGCGAAATCCTTTAGCGTAGGGCTAGCTGGTGGTACCCATCTTGCAAACATCAATCCTGGCCCGGCGGCTACTGCTGTGGCAACTCTCGCAACCTCCAAGAGTGAAACGTTACTACTCTCAAACTTCTTCTACTCAACATGCTGACTCTGGAACTACTCTCCCAGAATCAGTTTTTTTTTTCGCTTCGATTCCCTATGACATTAGATTGCTTCAAACGTTAGAACTTCCGTGTGTCCAGGCATTTTGGCTCGAACTTCCCTTGATTTTGGCCCTGTCACTCTTTCAACTATGGGGGAGGCACTCGCTACAGGCAGTTCTGCCTTTTGCCTCCCTCACTCACATAGAAAAGAAAAAAAAAGGGGACAGTGCTTGGTTTTTGGTCTATATATTTATTTATTTATTTATTTTTGAGTTTCCTCGCTAGACCTCCATCAAGCTAGGAAAAAACAGCCTTAGTTTCCCTTATAAGATAAATTTGTATATTTTTCGGTAGAACAATGTCCCGGCCAAAGGCCGGTTCCTTCTAAACTTACAGGCTTGCTATCGCTCGCTAGGAGAAAATCGACACCTAAAGGGCACGAAAGATCTTAATATTGACTATAAATACTATAAAAACTCTCGTGTGATACCGGCTTTACGAAAAACTCGTGTGATACCGGCTTTACGAAAAACTCTCGTGTGATACCGGCTTTACGAAAAGCTCTCGTGTGATACCGGCTTTACAAAACCTCATCGTGTGATAGGCTCGGCTTAAACGAAAAACATCTCGTGTGATACCGGCTTTACGAAAAACTCTCGTGTGATAAGCCTCGGCTTTATCGAAAACTCAGTCTTTCGTGGCGTGGTGTCCTCAGAGTAATTTGCGACTGACGGCCATTTATTAGCGGGCGAACCCTGCGATAATGAGTACGGTCTCTTTTAAATTTCTTTAGAATTCTCTGCTTTATTAAAAAAAAACTAAAAATAGAATAATTCGCTTTCGCCTCGTTACGTACACTCGGGGACCCACCTAATTACCTATTACCTTACCTCGTAAGAGATAATGAGTGATGGTTGAGCGGATCAGAAGAGAGACGAGACCCACTTAGAGGCGTTTAGGGAAGGGGTTAAGGGGGGGAGATTTCCACTTGAGGGACTTTTTTTCTTGACCCTTGCTGCCCTCATGTCTAGTGCGCCCGATATCTTTTTAGCGATTTTAAGAAGCGTTTGCCCCCCTTAGTTTGGCGTATTTTATGAACTTCACCCCATTTATATCACTTTTAAGACGCTTATCGTGCCATTTAGCGTGTTCGATATTTTCCCCTTTCCTCCCTTTCCCTGGCGAGGTGGGCGATAGGCTGAGCCTGTAATTTAAGAAGACAAATCCGGCCTGTTCGGCCGGGACATTTTATCGTCACCTATAATCTAGCGTCGAAAAATGTACAGCAATTTAATACTTGAAAGGGGGTCAGGAGGTTGAACACTTTTAAAGGATTTGGCAATGGAGGAGTAGGAATCAAAACTAAAAAACTCCCCATAAACCTCATCCTACATATGACTGGGGCATTTTGAGCCTATTGGGATATCTTAAAAGCGGCTTGTTACTCATCAAGGGTATTTTGAAACGCTTAGTTTAGGGGGGGAGGGGGGGGGAGGACCTCAACCTCTGCAGTTGTCTTGAGTTAGCTGTGTTGAGCCTATTGGGGAGACTTTAAAGGCCTTTGTTATCGGCGCTCTAAGTGGTATTAAGAAACCTTTTAGTTTAGTTACTTCAAAAAAAAACCTCTGCTCTGGGCAGTTGTCTTGATTTAGCTGTGTTAGAGCTATTGGGGATACTTTAAGGAAGCGCTTGTTACACATCAGGGGTATTTAGAAAACGCTTTAGTTTCAGTTACTCACGGCTCTGCAGTTGTCTTTGATTTAGACTGTGTTGAGAGCCTATTGGGGATACTTAAAGCACTTTGTTCCGATCATGAGGTGTTAGAAACATTTATGTTTAGTTCATCTAACCTCTGGTCAGGTTGTCTTTGAGTTAGCTGTGGGCAGAAAACTAATTTTGGAGAGGTAATTATAAGAGTGAGAGAACTCTATTTCTTATTGCTAATCTGGCAACCTCTGCGTCATATGTGCGTGAAAGTGTTAAGGGGTTAGTTTTGTTTGGTTTGTTGGTCTTTATATCTATATATTAATTTAGTTTTGAGTGTCCTCGCTAAAACTTCATCAAGCTTAGAAAAACACTCCAAAGACCCCCTTGGAGATTTCCACTTTGAGGGATTTTTTTTCTGGACCCCTTTCTCCCTCATGTCTAGCCCCATTTCTTTGGAGATTCTAATACATTCAGCCCATTCGTTTGGCGATTGTAATAAAAAGCGCCATGCGTCACCCGATTTCTGTCAATTTTAAAAGACGCTTTTGTGCCATTCAGAGCGTCGATTTTTTTTTTTTTTTTTTTTCCCCTGGGGCGAGTGCGATCAAGGCGAGCCTGTTCAATTTGACCCATGAACGAAACAGGGGGTCTTAGTGTGGTGTAATTTAAGTTTGATGGAAGGTCTTGTGAACAAACTAGAATACCTGCCCCCGCGCTTAACTATAACCATCACACCAAAACAAACACTCATTATCACCACTACCAACCGTTACCTCACCACTCATACCACGTCACCACTAACCCCATCAGACAGCCAGCCAATACCACCCTGGCCACGCACATACGACCAAGCACCCACTAACCAATACTACAATAGCCACCAGCACCACTATCACCCATGCAGCGCACCTAATACAATACCACCACACGCCCCTACCCCTTCACCACACAATAGCAATCGGCCACTACCACTGACCACCATCACCACCGAATAACCATCGACCAACCCCACTACACCCCGCTGACCCTTCAGCCAGTTACCACCACCACTATCAGACCATCACCACCAATACCAACTATAAACCACCACCACTATCAGACCATACACACACCAATACGCACAGGCACGGCACACTATAACCACCATCAACCACCAATAACTCACACCGGAAGGCACCACTACCACCATCACCACCAATACCAACGCTAATTACCAATACCATTCTCATACTACCACGTTACCACCACCACCCAGCATCAGCAATTATCACGCACTACCACTATCATCCACCAACCACGTATCAGCATCACGCGAGACCACCATCATCATCACGCACCATCAGCTCATGTTCTACCATTAATAACAACATGCAACCTCATATCAGCGCACTATCACCACCACCACCAAACCACGCCTCAAACCATCGAAAAGCATCCATTAAATAACACAGCATCAAAATTCATCACCACCAATCACCAATCCAACCGCACCATCCTACACGGCACACACCATCACCATCACACCATCACCCGACCATTTTTTTTTCTGATGTGATTGAGTGAGGCAAAAGGTGCATAACTGCCTTATAGCGAGTGCCTCCCCCATAGTTGAAAGAGTGACAGGGCCAAAATCAAGGGACTTTCGAGCCAAAATGGCCCTGGACACACGAGAGTTTGAAGCAATTTAAGTCATGAGGAAGAGGGAAAGACTGATTTCTCGGGAGAGAGTTCCAGAGGCTCACGCTGTTGAGTAGAAGAAAGTTTGAGAGTCAACGTTTCGTCACTTGCTCGGGTTGGAGAGTTGGTCACAGTTAGGGGTGGGATTGAGTTGCAAGAGCGGGTACGCACGTGCCCTAGGCGTAAAGGATTTGGTATGCAAACTGGGATTAGGCTCTCGTAGGAAGCATCTGATTACCAATACCATTCTTACTTATCACTATAACACACGTGGCCTATCGATCACCATTATCAGCCACTAGCTATCTACCACCACCACCCGACCAGCACTCGTATCATGCATGCATTCACCATCAACCATCACCACCACGGCGTATCCACCACCATCATCACCAGTTATATCACCACTAACTGCATCACTCTAATCCCACCATGCAACCCACCACCACCATACCGATCATCAACCATATATTCAAGGCCACTACTATCATCACCACCCCATCAACCATCACGGCACCCACCACCATCAATACGAGTTCACCATTATCACCACTATCATATCCCAGAACCAGCGCAGCGCACACGACCACACACCCTCCCCACCATCACAATTCACCATATAATCACGCTCACGAATATCCGCAAAGCCCCACGCACCATCACCACCACCACCACCACCATCACCATCATCCCATGCAGCAGTATAGTTGGGCCGTCCACTCCTCCTCAATTAGCATCGCTCGAAACCTTTGCATTGACTTAGTCCTCTATTCTTATTCATTTACCCCCCCCCGCTCAAAAAAAGCACCCCCCCCCCCCCCGCCCGGCCCCCGACCCCAGCCTCCCCTCCCCCCACCCTCGCCCCTCCACCCACCACAGCGGGTAAGCCTAAGGCAAGTCCGCTAGATAGTATATAAAAGCCGAAAATCGCTAGAATAATACCACAAAAATCGCTATAATAATGCCACCATCTCTACAATATCGCTACAAAAGTGGCTCAAATCGATATCAAGACCTTTCGTGCCATTTAGGTGTAGGTTTTTTTCTGGCGAGCGACAAATATAGGATACGTTTAATGTAGATACGAGGTGCCGTTGTAAAGGCTTGTCCCTCAATACTTTCATCTGATCTGACAGAGACCAAGTAATGTTTAGGGGAATCGGTCTTCGGCCGGGACATTTCTCTATCGAAAAATGTACAAATATATCTTGTAGGGGTTCTAGGGGGTGTTTTTTTAAGCTTGATGGAGGTCTAGGGAGGAAATATAAAACTGTCTTGATAGCGTAATGCATAAGTGCCGGCATTTCGACGTGAGTATCCTAGGTTCGAGGCCTTGGAGGGCCACATGTATTTGTTGATTTCATTCATTGAGTTTAAAAGTGAAGTTGGTTGGTGAAAGAAAAACACATAGTAATATATATATATGTAGAACGACTAATAAACAAGCAAATAAATACCCCCATCTCCCCTTATTTGGCCACTTGCGAGTTTCAGGCTAGAAGGAAGTTGGAGCCGTGAACATATTAAACGATATTAAAGAGAAAGACAAGGTTAATGTGGGTTTCTGATGGATAAAAAGTGTGTTGAATTGGGTTTTTATGTGTTTATATAAGCACTGCAACCGCAAGTTAGGTGATCATGCTGTTAATTATCGATGTCTCCAGCTCCAACTTCCTTATTGACCGACCGAAACTCCCAAGTGGTCAATTGGCAATATAGCTATAATTCACGTCGCTAGATGGAAGAATTGTCCGCTAGATCGAAGTCAATACGCGGTGCCTAGCTCATAGCGGTAAAGTAGCAAGCATTGGTAATCCTGGCTGCTCGACAACACTGCCGCTGCATATGATGCATTCGCATTTGATCTTCCTTTCCTCCCGGGGCAACGCAAGGAAATATGCAGACCGAGATTGAGAAATATTGGAAATTAGAGAGCTTGTTATGTGTGTGTTTGTGTGTGTTGTGTGTGTGTGTGGGTGTGTTGTGTTTGTGTGCGTCCGTGTGTGTGTAGGTGTGTTTGTGTGTGGGGGTGTGTGTGTGTGCGCGTGTGGTTGTGGGTGTGTTGTGTGTATGTGTGCGTCCGTGTGTGTGTGTGTGTGTAGCCTAGGTGCGTATGCGTATCGTATCTTGAAAGCGTATGCGTGTGGGTGTGAATATCGGTAAAAAATCAAATATTCTCGTTCTCAGTAATGCGGAAAGGTACTTGTTTGCTTGAACGTGTAATTATCGATAATGTTAAGGGGGTAGTGCTTGGTGTTTTGGTCTATATATTGATATCTTAACTTAGTATTGCGTTTCGCCCAAGGCCTGTTAGACCTTGAATCGAGCACTTAAGAACAAAACATCGCTGTAGCACCACGCTCCTTTCAAGATAAATTTGTACATTTTTGGGTAGAGGAGAAAGTCCTGCGCCCGAGGCCTTCGATGACGGCGCGCTGCGCGACCCGCGGGGGACCTGTTTTCCCCGGGACTGTCCGGTCCGCGCCCCCTCCCGCCCGATACTGCGGCGGGTCCGGCCAGCCGGCCCTCCTCCGGGGGGCGGACTCGGTCCGCCCCCGCCGTCGCGTCGCCTGAGCGCGAGGCGTTGCCCCTAATACGTTACAAAAAGGCTACTCTTAGCTAAGGCATTTCGCTAAATGATCCGACCAGCCCCGGTCTAAAAATCACGCTTCGCCAGGCACCAAATCGACAACCTAAATGGCGAAACAACATAACCCGTCATTATCTTTACGAACATTACCACCCGTCGCAAGAAAAAACTTGGGGGGTAAAGGGTATTAAAATTCACTAAACTAATGGTGTTAAACCTGATTAAGAAGGGAGCTACAAGGCAGTACCAACCAGCTTCCTCCTTAAGGGGGGCAGGGCTAGCGGAACCATTCGTCCCTCATTGTTTAGGCATATTAGTGTTAAGGTTTTAAGACGTTGTGTTCGCCGTATGTTTGGCGTAGCTTTTAAGCTACCTTTGCGCCTATTTTTGTTGGTCATAAATTAGAGGACTTTCGTGCCATTTAGCGTGTCGATTCTTTTCCTGAAAAAAAGCGATGCGACGGCGAGTGCCTGCCAGTTATTAGTACGGAATTCGTGAATCGTATCTTTTAAACTGGGGTCAAATCTACGGGGTTTTTTTTTTTTCTTTTTGGTTCCAAGTTTGATGGAGGTGTAGCGAGGAAATTCAACAATTAAATAAATAAATTATAAAACACAAGCACTACCCCCTATCTGGTGCAACGTCTTAGGGGTTATTTTAGTATTCTGTTCATTATTATTATTGACGGTTTTAATAATTTTTGAGGGTTTTAATTATTATTGAGGGTTTTAATTATTTTTGATGTTTTTTTTTTTTTTGTATTTTAATTATTTTTGAGGGTTTTAATTATTATTGAGGGTTTTAATTATTATTGAGGGTTTTAATTATTATTGAGGGTTTTAATTATTATTGGACGGCGGTTTTAATTATTATTGAGGGTTTTAATTATTATTTGATGAGTTTTAATTATTTTTTGAGGGTTGTACATTATTATTGAGGGTTTTAAATTATTATTGATGGTTTTAATTATTATTGATGGTATTTAATTATTATTGAGGGGTTTAAAATTATTATTGAGCGGTTTTAATTATTAATTGAGGGTTTTAATTATTATTGAGGGTTTTAATTATTATTGAGGGTTTTAAATTATTATTGAGAGGGTTTTAATTATTATTGAGACGGTTTTAATTATTTTAGGCTCATTTTCGAACAATTGTGTTTTAGTTAGTTTAGGCACACCTACTGTACGACAGTTAATAAAAAAACCGCCTCTCCAGATCACCTTCGAAACTTCAGAACAGACCCCTGCACATTTTGGCAACACAGTAAAACAAAAAAAAAGCCTCACCAGACTCCGCCTCTTTTAGGGAATAGCCTCTCCAGACCAGCGCCCTTCAAACTTTCAGAACGCCTCTTCACAAACCCCCTTAAAAATCAAAACCGCCTCTCAAAACACGCCTCAACCGTGAGATGCGCCTAGCCAGAACCCACCTAGTGGCCAATACTCTTAAAAAAACGCCTCTCCAGAAACGGAAAAAAAAAACGAAAACTGCCTCAAGCGATCAGACCCCGCCCTTTCAAACTTTAAAAAACGCCGCTCCAGACCCCTTCAAACGCAGAAAAAAATCTCCAGACGAAAAAAAAAACTTAAAAAAAAAACCCCCTTCAAACTTAAAAAAACGCCTCTCCTAGTACCCCCCTTAAAACTCAAAACCGCCTCTCCAGACCCCCTTCAAACGCTAAAGCCGCCTACTCCAGAACGGTTCGGCCTTCAAACTTAAAAACGCGCACTCTCGACATTGACCACCTTCATAACTTAAAAAAAAAAAAAAAAACGCCGCCTCTCCCAGATCCCCTTCGAAAACTTTAAAAATCCACGCCTCTCCGAGATCGCCTCAAATTTAAAAAAACGGCCTAGCTCCAGACCCCGCTTCAAACACTTTAAAACCGCCTCTCCGAGACCCGAGGGCCTCCTTCAAACTTAAAAAAAAAAAAAAAAACGCGCCATCTCCAGACCGGCCCTAGCACAACTTTACAAAAAACGCCTCTCATCCAGGACCCCCCTTCAAACTTAAAACAAAAAAAAAAAAAAAAAAAAAAAAAAAAAAAAACAGCCTGCTCTCCAGACCCCATTCAAACTTAAAAAAACGCCGCTCGTATCGCTCCACAGACCCTTCAGAACGGAAAAAAACGAAAAAAACGCCTCTCCAGACGTCCCCCTCTCCAAACCCCGTTAAAAAACGCACAAAAAAGGCCTCTCCGGACCCCCGCACCCTTCAAAAACCTAAAAAAAAACGCATCTCTCTCCAGAGCCCCGCTTCAAACTTAAAAAAAAAACGGGCCTCTCCAGACTCTCCTTTCAATACTTAAAAAAACTACGCCTCTCGCAGGACCACCCTCAAACTTTAAAAAAACGGCGCATCTCAGACCCCTTCAAACTACAAAACCGCATCTCCGCCTCTCGCAGACCCCCACGATTCAAACTTAAAAAAAAACGCCTCTCCAGA